>CAJNDT010001394.1:0-59145 GCA_905221615.1 Symbiodinium sp. CCMP2592
GAAGCGGGGAGGCATCTAGTGGGAGCTCAGACGACGCCACCGTGCCCTACCCAAACACAAGATCGGGGTTGTCGCCCGATGGGCGTCGGCCAGCAATGGCGCGTCGGCCCATTGCTGACAAGGGGAGACAGACACGTGCCTTACCCTCCGCAGTGCGGTCGCCACAGCCGCTCCAGCGGCGTAGATCAGGGTACGAGGCGTTTCGCACACAAACGCACCACAGACGGTGGCGCGTCCTGACGTTGGGGCCAACAGCCCTGTGGTGAGAAGCTCCTCGCTCCGGGATCCAAGCTTCTCCGGGCGATGACAGCCGGACGATGCGCTAAGGTGCCGGTGTGGCGTCAGGGGTGCACTTGGCAACTGCACCGGTGCGGAACCTGCAAGGGAAGATCCGTTGGCATGCGCCGTTGTCGTCCTTGTGTCTGCACTCCACTCGGAGATCAGGTGCCAGCGAGGCATCGGCCAGAGGATGTGGGTAGTCAGTTTTTCCCCCACCAAGGAGGTTGGCCTTTTCGCGGCGTGCTAGGGGATAAGTAACCCTTCGCGATGCCACGACGTCGCAATGGGTGAAACGAACTGGACCTCCGCCCAAGCAGAAGGATAGAAGAAAGATCCAAAGCAAGTGCTATCGGCCCAAGACCGAAGTCCCGCCACAGAGCGCAAGAAAAGAGTGAATCCCAAGCGCTGAGGGAAGAAGCACTCAAAGCTGTGACCGTGAGGAACTTGAAACCTGCGGACGGCGAAAGATTTCAGCAAAGTGCTCGCGACATAACGATTCTAGGTGTCAGCTCAAGCGACAGCATCTGCGAGGTAAACACCGAGCGAGACATTGAGATCTCCACTACAGAAGAAACTCTGTGAGCAAGGAGATGCACCACATCATGCTTTCCCGCGCCTGTTGCGAAACCACTAGTCTATACCTTAGGCCTCAACTGCAATCCCGATGGTGGACGGCGCGGGCTAAAGAGCACCACCATCAAGTAGACTGGGCATGACTGGTTTTGTCAACAGTGAGGGCAGATGTAGGTTCACAACCCTTTACAGTTAGGCAGCTGTCTCCCTCGAGCTTGAAGCGATAGCATGAAGTACACAGAGGCACAGACGCTGGCAAACAAGCGATAGATTGAGCAAGACACGTCAAACCAATACAAGCAATACCAGCACATAATGGCAGCCGCGAGAGTGCGACAGCCGAACTGGGCGCGCAAGCTCCACCCCAACCGCGTGGCCCTGCAGCAACCTCAGCAGAAGCACATTAGCCAGTCCTGCCAGACCAGTGTGATCCTCGAGTCCACCAGGACGGAGGTGATGCTGGAGATCATGAGCGGAGAGTCAGTAAAGGTCAAGGCCCAACAGAACCGAGACACCAGAAAGACACCATCAAAGTGCCGCTCTTGCGCAGGTACCCTATGACTACAGGATCTGGCAGCTGAAAGATAGGGCAGCGAAACTCATGGGCTCGAGTCTTGGCAAGCTTCCGTGGTGCACGAAACCACCCAGCCCCACAACCGAACCCGCCGATCAGGTACTTCAGCCGACACTGTCATGAAGGCCGTGGACACAACGAAGTCCAAGAATCTCGTGGGCCACCGAGCGGTGCAGGTCGTCCTTTCGAACTTAGAGGACGCGTCCCGCCAACGAGAAGTAAGTAGAAGCCTCGAGCCAGGAAGCACAACCACCTCCTATTCGTGGCCATCGTCGACGGCAAGCCAGAAGACGACCTCTTGCCAAGACCTCAACACACGCAAGCAACACACACTAACCGGTTGTTGCACCTGTTTGACTCAGTTCCGGCCTCTACGCGAGCGACACTGAGTAGGCCCGGCCAAGACCGCAGCAGTGCGTGCGCGGACGGCCAAAAGGCAATGGAGCTCAGAGTTGCAAGGCGTGCCCGTTCACCCAAAGTAAGCCGCTCCTTATGGTCCTGATAAAACCCTGGGTGGGAAACAACCCCAGTGCCTTTCGAAAGAGAGGTCAAGTCGTCAGAGCGACTTGCACGACTGAGGTCAAGCCCCTTAAGCTCTGAGCGTGAGCGTCAGGGAAGTAAAAAGCAGAGCGAAGAAATGAGGCTCCAGCTATCAGTTACACAAGACGAAGGAGAGCGAACACCAAAAAAGAGAGAGACAGACAGATAAAGAAAGAGATGACAACAGAGAAAGAGACGTACAACAAGTAGATAAAGTTGTTCACATTCTTCTCAAGAGTGAAAGAGATGTGGATTGACAACTCTATGCAGTCCGACAGCGATCTTCATCAAGCTTCAAGTGATAGCAGAAGGTACGCAGAGGCACAGTTCTATGAGCAGCCGACACATTGGGGCCACACGTCAAACCAATTCAAGCAACACCAGCGAGAAGGACAGCCTCCACCAACATGGACCTAGGTCCAATTAAATGTGCCTTAGTTAATGGTTTAAATAAACACAACACATGCCGACCCATGTCGGACCTAGGTCGAATTAAACGTGCCTTAGTTAATGGTTAAAATAAACACAACACATGTCGACACATGTCGGACCTAGGTCCAATTAAATGTGCCTTAGTTAATGGTTAAAATAGACACAACACATGCCGACCCATGTCGGACCTAGGTCCAATTAAATGTGCCTTAGTTAATGGTTAAAATAAACACAACACATGCCGACCCATGTCGGACCTAGGTCCTATTAAATTTGCCTTAGTTAATGGTTAAAATAAACGCAACACATGCCGACCCATGTCGGACCTAGGTCCAATTAAACGTGCCTTAGTTAATGGTTAAAATAAACACAACACATTCCGACCCATGTCGGACCTAGGTCGAATTAAACGTGCCTTAAAACATGGTTTAAATAAACACAACACATGCCGACCCATGTCGGACCTAGGTCCAATTGAACGTGCCTTAGTTAATGGTTAAAAAAAACGCAACACATGCCGACCCATGTCGGACCTAGGTCCAATTAAACGTGCCTTAAAACGTGGTTTAAATAAACACAACACATGCCGACCCATGTCGGACCTAGTCCAATTAAATGTGCCTTAAACAATGGTTTAAATAAGCACAACACATGCCGACCCATGTCGGACCTAGGTCGAATTAAACGTGCCTTAGTTAATGGTTAAAATAAACACAACACATGCAGACCCATGTCGGACCTAGGTTCAAGTAAACGTGCCTTAGATAATGGTTTAAATAAACACAACACGTGCCGACCCATGTCGGACCTAGGTCCAACTAAACGTGCCTTAGATAATGGTTAAAATAACAACAACACGTGCCGACCCATGTCGGACCTAGGTCCAATTAAACGTGCCTTAGTTAATGGTTAAAATAAACGCAACACCTGCCGACCCATGTCGGACCTAGGTCCAATTAAACGTGCCTTAGTTGATGGTTAAAATAAACACAACACGTGCCGACCCATGTCGGACCTAGGTCCAACTAAACGTGCCTTAGATAATGGTTTAAATAACCACAACACGTGCCGACCCATGTCGGACCTAGGTCCAATAAAACGTGCCTTAGTTAATGGTTAAAATAAACGCAACACCTGCCGACCCATGTCGGACCTAGGTCCAATTAAACGTGCCTTAGTTGATGGTTAAAATAAACACAACACATGTCGACCCATGTCGGACCTAGGTCCAATTAAACGTGCCTTAGATAATTGTTAAAATAAAAACAACACATGCCGACCCATGTCGGACCTAGGTCCAATTAAAGGTGCCTTAGTTAAGTTTTAAAAAAACACAACACATGCCGACCCATGTCGGACCTAGGTCCAATTAAATGTGCCTTAGTTAATGGTTAAAATAAACACAACACATGCCGACCCATGTCGGACCTAGGTCCGATTAAATGTGCTTTAAATAATGGTTTAAATAAACACAACACATGCCGACCCATGTCGGACCTAGGTCCAATTAGCGCGCAAGGACGTTTAAGCGAAGATTTAAGCGCACCCCCACCACACAAGATTGACCGACCTAGGTCGGACCTAGACGCAATCGTCAATATAGTCCAGGCCTTCCCGGGTATTTTTTAAGGGTTGTTCACATTCAAAACCCGTTGGAACACGTAGGTTTGCACTTTTTATTGCATCCCCAAGGTTTTTTTGAAGGGGTCACCCACACAGATTTCGGCTACGAGGCCCGAAACTTTTTTTCCAGGACACTGTGTTGCAGAGCAACTGTTGGTCATCTACTCGCCCGGAGGGCTTTGAGGCAGAGAAGCTGCTGTAATGAAGCTGTGGTGTGGTCTCGTGGCTGTCGTCCATCCAGATCGCAGCTGCGAGTTCTGACACAATCAGCTTCAAAACTGAAGGAAGCCAGGAGAGAGACAGCAAAGAAACGCTGACCGAGAAGTTGAAGGTGCGTTGACTCGCGAAGCTGGAAGCGAACATCCCTGAACCCGACGCAGGGGTTCAGATGACATATGTCGCACATATGTCATCTGAAGCTAAAGTAGTGTTAAGCCTTAAGCTAAATTTAAGTGACTTAAATTACCGAAGAATTTACTCAAATTCAAGCGTGCGTCCAACGCAACACATGCTGACATATGTCACACATATGTCGACTTTTATGGGTGTTATTTAATTTCCATTGAATTTAGTCAAGTTGTCCGTAAGAGCCAAACCAATCAGTCACCGCAGCCATGGCACCCAAGCGCCTAGACCTTCCCTGGAAGCATACTCGCAACTCAGTACAGGAGGTCATCGCGCACCTCGGCAAAACGTGCTCTGTTAAAGTCCGGCACGAAGCCAATTGCGCGAGGACTCATCATTTTCTGGATGCAACAATGCACTAAGGAGCAGCTCGGAGCAAGAAGCTCCCACTTCAAGTCTCGGCGTCTCCAGCCCGATGCCGATCATCGGCACCCAGCCCCCGCTCTCCGGCAAGAGGGCACCGGACCGCCCCACAACGAACACCACAAAGCGCCAGAACACTCGCACGCCAGCATCCTCACGTCCGGCGCCGGACATTGCACCTCGACAAAGCCCTTCTCTCCGGCAAGAGGACGACTGACCGCCACAACAACGAACACTACGAAGCGCCAGAAGACTCACATGCCGGCGTCCTCGAGTCGCGACTGATTGTTCTTTTTCACAAAACCATAACGAGCAGGTTGCTCGCTGGGGTTGACTGCGCTTGCCCTAGCCCTTGCAGGATCTTTCTTCTTCCGTACACATCGGCACATATGGACTTGCTGGCACTGGACCGCGTGCACCGTTGCGTTGCATACACAAGTATACTGAAGAAGAAAAATCTCAGAAAAGCTATGCGAGCACGGCCAATCGCTCCGGCGAGCAACCTGTCCGAAACGCAAACCTGCTTCTACTAAACACCGCTATCATACAACGCAGCGTTCCACGAGGTCCAGTGCCAGCAAGGCCATATATGCCGATATGTACGGAAGAAGAGAATCCTGTGAAGGCTAAGCCAGGCGCGGTCGGGAACCGCACCGAGCAACCTGCTCGTTATGGTTCTGTGAAAAAGGACAATCAGCCGCAAGCACCAACTTCAAGATGGTTGACTATTCGATAACATGCAAACGGAGAGGACCTGTACTGCATGCACAGCACACACTTCACCAGTGCATTCAAGCCAGCCCAACAAGGACCCATGATATGCGGTCACCAAAAACCCCACCAACTGCAGAGTGCTGACACGCGCAACCACGTCCACGCAAGAAGCCACGGTCACCGAGGCACTCACACGATAGCTCAGACGACCACTGCTGAAAAAACGGCCGCACGGAGGCATAGCCGCTCAAGGCAAGAGCTCAAAATAAAACAAACAAAAACAAGCGCCCCTGCATGCACTGGTCCCAGAACGCATGTCACATGCTCCTAAATTACGAACACAAGCCACGAGTAAAGACTGCTAAGCAAGGTGCACTGCACTCCGCCCCATCACATGTCGTAATCCCGAGCCCCTCAAATAAAAAACGATTCGGCACTGTTTTATGGACACAGCACATACCACTACTCAGCCACCGCAGCCATGGCACCGAAGCGTCGAGACCTTCCCCGGAAGCATGCTCGCAACTCAGTACAGGAGGTCATCGCGCACCTCGGCAAAACGTTCCCAGGGCCTAGAGTCCGACACGAAGCCAACTGCGCGAGGACTCAGCATTTTCTCGTTGCAGCAACGCACTAAGGAGCAGCTCGGAGGAAGAAGCTCCCACCTCAAATCTCGGCCTCTCCAGCCCGCCGCCGCACATCGGCACCCAGCCTCCCCTCTCCGGCAAGAGGAGAACGTACCTCCACACAACGGACACTACGAAGCGCCAGAGGACGCACACGCCGTCGTCCTCACGTCCGATGCCAGCGCACCCGTCCCGCAACACCACTGCCAACACAGAGGCTGACGACACCCAGAGGGGCCCGAAGCAGCACAAACCCAGCACGCAATACGACCAAGACACCAGAAGGGCCAAGGGATTCGGCAGACGAGGACGCATTCCCGATGTTGCGAAACGGGCAGCACGACAAGCTCAAACAGACAGATCCAGAAAGGAAAGAATGGAGCGTGGAGCAAAACAACGTGGACCACTCTCCCCAAATAACAAACCGCCACGCCAAACCGAATGCAGCCAAGAAGCTCGAGCCAGCTACGGATACGGCACACGCGGCCGGGCGCTCGAAAGAGCATCCCGTAACAACTGCTGGAGCAGGTTGTAGTCATCTGTAACCACTGCAAGAGCAGCTTCTGTTCAAGCCATCATGCAGCACAGCGTTCCACGAGGTCGAGTGCCACAACCAAACCGCGAACCTCACCAAGCAAAGTACACTCAAGAAGAAAGGTCATGTAAAGGCTACGGCAAGCGCGGCCGGGAGCCCCAACGAACAACCTGCACGGAACACCGCCAGGACTGCTTGCAGTCAATGCAGCCATCATGCAACGCAGCATCCCACGAGGTCCAGAGCCTGTCACCGTGCCATATGTGCCGAAGTGTACGGAAGAAGAAAGATCCGGCAAAGGCTACGGCAAACGCGGCCGGGAGCCCGAGCGAGCAACAAAGACCAGCTGTAAAGCAAATAGCGGTCATACCATGCGGTTCTATGCAAGAACAACAGCCAAGGTCCGCTGCCACTGGAAAACCACCCGCCGGTCAAGCCAAACACACCTGTCATCGAGCAGATGAACGACACGGCCATGAAGAATGCAATAAGACACCTCCCAAAGGGACAGCTCGAAACAGGCATACTCCTAAACGAAGACTTCCAGAACTGCGCACTGTCCAGCCGCCTACGATTCCGCCAGCGAGTCTACAGCAGCCCCAGAGGCATCATCAGCAAATGGCGCCGCTACGGCTTGTCAGAAGTCTGCTCGAAGTGCCACATGCTTACCCCCCTCCGGTACATGCGCAAGTCCAGAGCCGACTCGAGCCCCCGCATTCACACACTCCTTTGCAAAAAATGTCGCGAAAACACCTCTCCAGCAATCCTCCCAGAAGTGCCGCGACAATCCAAAATCCTGCAGCAGCTCAACTACATGGAACAACGACTGCTTGCAATGGCGCAAGTCTCCCAGTTTCTCATCGACATGCCGTCCGGCGGACCCCGTGGACAGTGGGGTCGCATGTACATCACACCTCTAAAGCAACCCCGCCTGTCCAGCGTCCTCGAAAACTGTCGTCTGGACAGACACGGGAAGGTTTACGTACACTCCCCGAGTGGAGAGTTCACAAGCCACGCCAGAGTCAAGTACCTCTACCGAGCGCTTGAGCAATTGCACAGGGACCATAGACTGTACAAAGCACCCGAAATACACACCGCCCTACAACGCCTCCAGCAGAAGTACCAGTACACGCGCACCAGCCACAAGCGAAAGAAACTCGACCTCCGGCGGCAGAGCCGCAGCACCGCCGCGGACGGAGCAACACACGACACACCAAAGAACGAGATGACTAGCAGCACCCACATCCACCTTTGCTCAAGTGAAAGCGACGCGGAAGCCGACAGAAACGGAATCGAAAGCAATACAAGGCCAGTGGACCCGGAACAGCACAACAACGACCAGGACTCACCCAGCATCGCAAACGTCGAGTACACATTCCCAGAAGCACCGACGGCACCGTTTGCCGACACCCACGATTTGGGCGAACACAAACTAATGGCAAACCTGATGACCGATGCTGACGTCAAAGTGTTTCCTCACCTCTTCCCCACCGGCGAGTACGGCTACAACCCGGACATGAAGTTCGCGGACTACACGCGCCAGCGTCTGCTCGGCGCTGACCCACGCTTCGAAAACTGTCCGGACTACGTCTACTTCTTGCTGGAGACATGGCTCAAAAAACGAATCAGCAGCAACACCAGCGTACGCATCGCTCAGCAGAAGCCAAGCGCTGCTGCACAACCCACAGAAGCACTTCGTAGGCAAGTCTACACGACACTCCGCGATGTTCCCGGCACGCAGCCGTACGTCTTCGCAAAGAAGGGAGTCGCCCTCAGCATGTTCGAACAACTGGGCGCGCCGCAGTGGTTCCTGACACTCACGTGCCACGCCAGGCAAGGGCACATCCTCGTCGCGTGCATATACGCAAAGCTGTTGAGAGCCGAACACCTACATAAGCAGCCCTTAGACACAAAATCGAGACAAACCCTAGCGGCCTGGATCTACGCAAAGTACATGGAGGACCCCAACTACAAGTGGCACGCAGACACAAGCCCCAGCCAACACGCGAAAGACATGCCGAAGCCCGGAACCACAGAAACAGCATCTGACACGAGCGCAAGGCCAGCTCGCAAGAGAAGCAAGGACCAAAACGACGAAGAAGAGACAAGAGCCTACACCGCCAACGAGCTCTGCAACAGCATGCCGGCCATCGTCGCCAGACAGTTCTTCCAACACGTCAAGCGCTTCCTGCGATGGCTCAGCCCAGCGTCACCAGAAGCCACAGAAGACAGCGACACCGACGAACCAGAATCCGAGAAGGACGACCACGGGTCAAGCCAGAGCTCCGAGAAGGAGGACTCCGACGAAGCCGCCGCCCCCAGAACCCAAAAGGACACACGCCAAACAAGGAGCCGGCCGCAACGCCACAAGTGGGCACCCCCCTTCCACGTGCAGGACTACGTGGTAAGGGTGGAATGGCAGAAAAGAGGTTACCCTCACGTGCACATACTCCTCTGGACACGAGAAAAGGTCCAGCCCAGCCTTCCGCCGACAGAGCTCTCAGCAGACGACGTGGAGCACCTCACCGACGACGAGGTCGCACGCAAGATCCAGCCACGCACCGTGGAAGACCTCACGGACAAGTTCATCTGCACCACGACCCCGGAACGCTGGAAAAACGTCCACCTGCGACGCAGGCCGGACCGAGCCGACTACAAGTGCCTCAGCAGCCTGGCGAGCCTCCAAGCGCACCACTGCAACCAGTACTGCCGACGACATGCAGGCAACCTCCAGTACTGCAGATTCGGCTATCCACATGCACCGGAGCCGAGAGCACGAAGACGCACCGCCAAGGAGCAGTGGACTCGACGCGTGAAATCCAGCATCGCCGTCCGACGGCATCCGGGCACGAAGCAACAACCCGACCCCCTCAACGGCACCGGAACACTCATGGGACAGTACAACAAAAACATACTCCTGGAATGGCAAAGCAGCACAGACCTGCAGCCCATATGCGAACTCACCATGGCCTCGCGCTACATTCTCGGCTACACCTTCAAATCCGAAGAAGACCACGCCGCCGCCAGAAGAGTCGAGCGCCTCTTGGAACAGTTCACCCAAAAGGAAGGGCCCTTCCATCAGACGACCTACAGAATTGCACACGCCGCAACACAGGCCCGAACAGCTTCCACCTTCGAGGCCTGCCACCTCTTGCTGGGCTACCCCGTAGTGCTCTTCTCCCGCAACCACATCTGGATCCAAGTCGGCCGTCCCCAGACGTGGACGCTCTGGGTTCGACCCCAGGACGTGAGGCTGGCAATAGCAAACCCCAACGCGTACGCAAACCAGCACGCAAGCGAACTTCCCGCCGCCCAACAAAGATACACCAACATCCAAAACACCATCGCAGACACCATCACGGACATCCCCGTGGAAGGAAACGATGGAGCCATGGTACAGCGACCCTGGAAAGAGATCAGCTTCTTCGATTACTGTGCGGGCTTCCAGCAAAGACAACCGCGTGGTGCCACTACATGTCCACTGCCGAGGACTAGACCAGCCATCGTAGGACACCGGCAGTTCAGCCCGGACACCGACACCGAGGACTACTACTTCTCAAAGCTCCTACTCCACCACGTCTGGAAAACACCAGGCGACTGGCTGAAGCCCGAAGATCGAGGAAGCCACACCAGAGCATTCACGCGTATCGTTTCGGACAGCCAAGCCTACCCGCACTTCATGAACTCCATTTGCTACCCAAAGCTCGACAACACCATCGGAGCAGCGCGAGAAATCCAACGTGTGCAGGCGACCATGTACCTGAAAGCGAGCATCCGATCAAGCCTGCGAGGCTGGACGCTGAGCAGATTCGACCAGGAAAAGTACAAAGACTCCATCAAAATCATGCAATGCCTCCGCAACCGACACGGACGAGATTTCGATTTCGACGCACCGGACAACGTACCTTCGGGCATGGCAAGCGACGTCTTCGCCCCAGTGGAAGCCGGCGAGGACAGGGTCCGTTTGCGCACCGCCATCGCCCCTGTAAAAGCTACACAGACGACACAACATTTCCCCCATCCACCCTCCCCGCCCCTCCCTGCCCCGCCCCCCCCGCCCCCCTGTCCTCCCTACCAGGAATGTTTCGAACTCTTGCAAACGGACACCGACAACAAGCAGATCGAGTACCAGAGAACTGTCATGGACTACATCATCTCCTTCGTCTTGGAAGCGCCAAAGACCACACCCAAATCCAATGAACAGCTGAGGCTAATCGTGCACGGACCGGGCGGCAGCGGCAAATCCGTCATCCTCCGCGCAGTAGCGCACAAACTGCGGCAAGCAGGTGTCGGCGTGGTGATCACGGCCCCAACAGGCGTGGCGGCGTTCAACATCAACGGCGTCACACTCCACACCGCACTATCCCTGCCAGTCACAAACAACAGCTACGGCAAGTCGACGGACATTCCGCCGCCGCGGGGTTTTCAGCTCGAGAGCATGCGCACGCTCTGGAAACATGCAAGAGTACTCTTACTAGACGAGTTTGGCTTCGTCTCGGATGAAACCCTGGAAAGAATCGATCGACACCTGCGACTGGCCACCGGCAACGATGCGATCGCCTTCGGCGGCATCCACCTCGTCCTCTTCGGAGACCTCTACCAATTGCCACCGCCGCACGGCAAGCCCATCTTCGCCTGCGAGCGACACTGGACCCAGTTTCGATTGCTCGAACTGCAGGGGAATCAAAGAGCCGCACTGGACCCCGTGTGGGCAGAACTCCTGGCCAGGCTACGCATCGGACAATGGACAGAGCAGGACGTCCGCATCCTCCAGAGCAGAGTCAGCCGCCGCAGAAACGGCGTCCAGCCAGCTCGCAACGCCATGCACCTTCACGCCACGCGGGAGGCCGTCGCCGTGACCAACGCACGTATATTTCACCACCACACCGAGCAACAGCAGACCCGCTGCTACGAATGTCCCTGCATCGACACGTACACGAAAACCGGCGAAACCGCCGACCCAAGCAACAGCTACATCGATCCAGAAGACACCGGTGGACTCGAATCCCTACTCACAGTGGCGGTGGGCAGTCGAGTGATGTACAAACAAAACTGGGACGTGAGAGACGGCCTAGTCAACGGCGCCTGCGGAGAAGTCCAATCCGTCGAACTCCTGGACGACGAGGTCACCACCATCTGGGTCAAATTCGACAAAGCCGGAAAGAGATGGTGCCACCTGCACCAGACGCCCGCCGTCGCCGTGGAACGACGAAGTGCCAACTATTGGGGGAAGAACGCCCAGTGGATCCAGAGACGACAGTTTCCCCTCGTACTCGCCCACGCCAGCACCATCCACAAAGCACAGGCAGTGACGCTGCCCGAAGGCATCTTTGCGGACCTGGGTCAAAGCATCAAAAACCCGGGCCAAGCGTACACGGCCTTGAGTCGCGTGCCCAAAATGTCTCTGGTCGCACTGAAGAAGTTCAACCGAAACAGTCTCATCTACAACAAGGACGCAGAGTGGGCGCTGACGACACTGTATTACGCGCAACACAAGCTACCCACACACAGCAATGAAGGCATCGAAGCCCTCTGGCAAACCCTCGCTGCTGAACACAAAAAGCCGATCGACTACAAGAACAAACTCGCAAAGCTGCAGAAACCGGACATCTTGACCACTGACCTCTTCGCGCACAAGAACAAGGCTGCCAAACTGCAGAAGAAATCCAACCCGCCCCCAACTCTCAAGCCCGGCAGGGCAAGTTGCTGCAACAAGCAGGCTAACCAACCCGTTCCACGACAGACCCCACGAGCCAAAGCCCGCACTGCCACGGCGACAACCACGAGGAGCTCAGCTTTTTTCCAAAAACAAGAACGGGCTCTGTGCGGATTGCACGCACTCAACAACGCTCTGGGTGACGACATCTTCGGAGAAGCGGACCTCGTCTACGCCGCCAACCAGTTTCTGCTCGAGAACCCGGAACTGCAAGACAGCACCGAGGACCACATGTCCGGCAACGGCTGGTTCTCGTCCGAAGTCCTCAGCACGGCACTCTTGACGAAGGCCATGACTGAGTACGATCGAGTGACCTGGCGGCTCGACCTCAAACCATTAACAGCACCAGAAGACTTGGCAAACTACGTGGGAGCCCTACAAAACCAGAGCAACCAGCACTGGATTGCGTACAGAAACATCAGGGGCAAGTACACCAAGCTCGACTCACTTAAAGCGAGCCCCACGACTATCAGCAGAAGCACTTTCCTGCAAGAGCTGCGCGAGCATCCCCACACCTACGGCATTGCCAACATCTAAAATCACACCCGAAGCCCGACGACGCACATGCACGCGGAGGCAAACAAAAAGTCAGACGAGAAAACTGCCATGAAACAACTCAGTGACAAACACACATGGCAACAGCGACATGTCACGGTTGCTAACAGCAAACAAATGCACCGACCGTCTCGGTCCACCCATTGCCCTCCCAGCCTCCAGCACCAATGCATAGAACATCAAAGCTCCGAGCAGCCGCACAGTGCAACGTCTACCAATGCAACTCGCACAGCAACGCCAACAGCAACAAGCGGTCTGCTCGAATCACGAAGCATTAAGCATGAAGAAACGGCACCATGCGCGCAAAGTTATAAGGGCCAAATCTCACACATCTAGTCGTATATGCTAACGTACAAATCAAAACCATACGATTACAACATACCGATACAAGCTTGCATGTATGCACCATCTCTCTCTTACACACACACACACACACACACACACACACACACACACACAGACACACACACACACACACACACACACACACACACACACACACACACACACACACACGCAAACTGAAGCCATGGCAGTCGCCGACAGTAAAGAAGCTGTTTCCCTGTCTTCGCTTCAAGCCGACGACTTCCAGCACGATACATTGCAACTGAAGAGACGAAAATGCATCCACGGTGAGAACGAACCTTACCAATATACGGACATGCCCACCAAGGACATACCCGACATCGCGACGCCACCGTATGACAACCGAGGTTAAGTAAATTGACGAGATCGTTTGACCCCCAGCATTCACCAACCGAATGTGTTAACCCCTCAAGGGGTTTAGGGCTTTGGGTTCTGCTACTTCTTCTAGTATTACTATCGCCACTACTGCTGCTATTTCTACTGGTACGGGTTATGCTGCTTCTTCTACTACTACTATCACTACTACTGCTGCCATTACTACTAGTACAGGGTTTCGGGTTTAAGGTATAGGGTTCTACTACTTCTCTGTTAGTACAGGGTTTGAGTTACGGGTGTAGGCTTTGGGGTTCTACTACTTCTTCTACTACTATTATCACTACTACTGCTGCTATTGCTACTAGTATGGGGTTTAAGGTTTAGGGATTAAGATTTAGGGCTTGGGGTTGTGCTATTTCTCCTACTACTACTATCACAACTACTGCTGCTACTACTACTCGTATAGGCTTTAGGGTTTGGAGTTTAGGTTTCTGCTTCTTCTTCTACTACTACTACTATCACTACTACTGCTGGTATTACTACTAGCATTGGGTTTAGGGTTGGGGTTTAGGGTTCTGCAACTTCTTGTACTACTACTAGCACTACGACTGCTGCTATTACTACTAGTATGGTCTCGCTGAACCTCTCCGAAACTCGCCGAAACTTGCCGAGACTATAGCCGAAACTCACGGAAACTCGCACTCGCCGAAACTGCTTGAGACTCACGGAAACTCGCTGAAACTCGCCGAAACTGATTAAACCCGCCGAAACTCGCAGAAACTTGCTGAAACTCGCTGAAAATCGCAGGAATCTCGCTGAAACTTGCAAACTCGCCGAAACTGCTTGAAACTCACGGAAACTCACCGAAACTCGCTGAAAACCGCCGAAGCTCATTGAAACTCGCTGAAAAACTCGCTGTAAACTCGCCGAAACTCGCTGAACCTCGCCGAAACTCGCTGAAATTCGCTGAAACCCGCTGAAACTCGCCGAAACTGGCTGAAAGCCGCTGAACCTCGTCGAAACTCGCTGAAACCACCAGTGCCACCAGTGCCACCAGCAGGCCCATTTAGGGTTTAGGGCCAAATTTCCTGGATTTTGGGGTGGGCGTTCTGGGTGACAAATTCAGTTCATAAAATTGCGTTTTTATTAGGCCGGAGGGCCGATCTCGAGGTCCCCCCCCATTCTGGGCCTAAACTACAAACGTAACTGGTGCCTGACCGCGGAAAACCCAAAAAAACTCAAAAAACTCGGGCCCACCAGCGCCACCAGTGCCACCAGCAGGCCCATTTAGGGTTTAGGGCCAAATTTCCTGGATTTTGGGGTGGGCGTTCTGGGTAACAAATTTTGTTCATAAAATAGCGTCTTTAATTAGGCCGGAGGGCCGATCTCGAGGTCCCCCCATTCTGAGCCTAAACTACAAATGGAACTGGTGCCTGACCGCGGAAAACCAAAAAAAACTCAAAAAAACTCGGGCCCCCCAGTGCCACCAGTGCCACCAGCAGGCCCATTTAGGGTTTAGGGCCAAATTTCCTGGATTTTGGGGTGGGCGTTCTGGGTGACAAATTCTGTTCATAAAATTGCGTTTTCATTAGGCCGGAGGGCCGATCTCGAGGTCCCCCTCATTCTGGGCTTAAACTACAAACGGAACTGGTGCCTGACCGCGGAAAACCAAAAAAAAACTCAAAAAAACTCGGGCCCACCAGTGCCACCAGTGCCACCAGCAGGCCCATTGAGGGTTTAGGGCCAAATTTCCTGGATTTTGGGGTGGGCATTCTGGGTGACAAATTCTGTTCATAATTTGGCTTTAAGTTTAGCAACCCCCCATTCAAGGTTCATTAATAGAGTTTTTCCAAACCCTATGGTTTAGCAAACCCCCATTCAAGGTTTATTAAACCCTAATTTAGGGTTTAGCAAACCCTATGGTTTAGCAAACACCCATTCAGGGTTTATTAACTAATTTAGGGTTTAGCAAACCCTATGGTTTAGCAAACCCCCATTCAAGGTTTATTAAACCCTAATTCAGGGTTTAGCAAACCCTAGGGTTTAGCAAACACCCATTCAGGGTTTATTAACTAATTTAGGGTTTAGCAAACCCTAGGGTTTAGCAAACCCCCATTCAGGGTTTATCAATTCTTAATTTAAGGTTTAGCAAACCCTAGGGTTTATTTAGGGTTTAGCAACCCTAGAGTTTAGCAAACCCCCATTCAGGGTTTATTAAACCCTAATTTGGGGTTTAGCAAACCCCCATGCAAGGTTTATTAACAGGGTTTAGCAAACCCTAGGGTTTAGCAAACCCGCCGAAACTCATTGAAGTCGCTAATACTCGCTTATTTCCATTCTTTCTAGCATTTCCCAAATTTTGCTGCTGGGCCAGGAAAATTCAAAAAAACCTGCAAATTCAAAAAAACTCAAAAAAACCCCCCAGTTTAATATTCTCAAAAACGCACCCCGCACACGAAGCAAGCTCAATAAACCCTAAACCCGCCCGCCACCCCTCTCACTTCTGTTGGGGTAGGCGGGCGACGTCGAGCGGCAGCGAGACCATGGCAGGCTCTGCTAGGCTGCAGAGCCTGCAGGGCGCACCCCTGAAGGGGTCGCCAAGCTAGAGTCGCCTAGCTAGTCACTGGTATATAGTTTATAACCCTAAACCCTAGGATTTTGGCTTCGCGGGTCGGGGGTTGCATCCTTCACGACTTGAGGCGGCTTCCAAATGGACAAAGGGATGCCTCCCCCCCCAACCCTTCACGAGATGACGCGGCCACCAAATGGACAAGGGATGCCCCTCCCAACCCTTCACGACTTGAGGCGGCTTCCAAATGGACAAGGCCTTCACGACTCCAGGCGGCCAGGCCCCGCGTCACGCGCGTCACGCGTGTCACGCGCCCCGGGTGCCCAGGAGCGCGACGTCACGCGCGTCACGCGCGTCACGCGGCCCTGCGTGACGGCCCTTTCGGCCGAACGCGCGTGACGCGCGTGACGTTTCTCACGCGTCTCCGCGTGACGCGCGTGACGCGCGTGACGGCTGGGACTTGTCGTTGTTGCGTTTTTCCGTCTCTGCGCCGGGCGAAATTTAGGGCACTGTCTCTATTGCCGGAGTATTGCTCGATTTTTCTCCGTGTGCTTTTTGGCGGCTTCTCGCCCTTGCGCCCCTGCACCCGAAAATTTGCGAGTACGCGACCTGTGGCTTTTCGCCAAACCATTAAAAGTAGGTGCGAGAGTCCCTGCCGAGACGCGTCGGCCTCCCCACGGTGCGGACCGGGTCCCGCGACAGCGCGGCGGCTCGGGGGCCGAACGCCGGGTGCGAAGCACGACCCATTAACCGCTCGGGTCAGGAGCAGCGAAACGGCAGACTCAACACCTTGCCTCCCCGGTGCTGGGGGGGAACCCTCTCAGGCCGGGCATGCCCAACACCGTTTTGTTGCTTCCAGCTGTATATTGCTTGTTGGGCTAGGCGTGTCACCAATTCGTGCATGCGCTGCCGGGCTGCACTGCGCAAAAAGAGCATGTGATCTCCTTTGCAGCATTGCACCAAAGCTCTATGCAGTTCAATGACGCTAGCGCATGAGAGGATCGGTACAGCATCGGCTTGCTGACACCTGAGCGTGTTCGCTTTGACTTCGGCTCCCTGCTCTTGCGAACTGCATTGCCCCTGCATACCGTTGTTAGCTGTATTTCTCCCAAGGCTCATTCCCCAGTTCTGCTGTAGTACTTGGTGTCTCGAAGAACATGCCTCGCTCTTGCCCGGGCGTGCTGGATGCTCCGTGCCGATTCTCTACAACGCACACAGGCCAGCCGGCACAATTGACAAGAGGGTCTAACGCGTGCTTCTTCTGTGACTTGGAGTGCGTGGAGCAGTCGTTGACGACGGGCAACTCTTACGTGGTCAGCAAGCTCAAAGCCACTCGACTCAATAATAACATAGTGGACGTCTGAACCGCTTTGAAGTTTCGTAGACTGGTGCTCAGGCTTTGCGTGAGTTGGACCTTGGCGTCTACGACGAGGCTCTGTCTCGAGTGGGCGAAGTTACCCCCGAGGTGAGCGACATCGAGCATCTCGTTCTGTCCGGAGGTGCCGTCGCTCGGTCTCAGGGGACGCCTTCCTTGTGTCGTGGTCAAGCAGGTCAGACATGTTGCTTCGCTTCGAATGGTGGCGGCGGACGGGCTCGAGGGCATCACCTCGGTCGCTGTATCTTCTGCGACGTAGAAGCCATGACCAAAACAGTGCAGAGCCAGCAAGGCCGCGGCAATGTCGTCCGCTTTCTGAAGAAATGGCGGATGCAAGCGCCCGACATATATGAAGCGGCGCTAGAGCGGAGCGCTTTTCGTTCCCTACCGCAGGAGATAAGAGCTGCGCTGACAACTGAGCCACGCGAGCCATCTGTCAAGCCGGATAAGAACACCGTGCTCTCTTGGCGCTCCTCCGTAGCTGCTCCTCCCAACGACGAGGATTACAAAGCGTGGGTGGACTCCGACCGGGCGTATGTGCAGAAGAAGTTCTTTCCTAGTCGTCCGCGCAGGGTGCGTCATGCAGGGTGGCAGTGGCAGAACCCTATGTCGGAGGACCTGACAAAGACAATTCACGATGTGGCTCCTAACGACACGGGTCTTCCTGCAGCATGTGCAAGTCTTTCGGCGATTGCTGTAGAGGCCTGGTGTCAGCGTGCATCCTGGGGGCTCTGTGCGCTTTGTGGGTCGGTGCAGCCACAGCATCTGAAAGAAGCAGCAACCCGCAAGTTGCCAGCCTCGGTGATCAAGCGGTGCAAGAATTGCGAGAAGAACGAGACCAAGCAGATCTGGGTCCCCTGGCCGGAGGAGGTTCCACAGCCACTCCAGGGTCTGTCCCGCGAAGTTCTTCTGGCTCTGCGGCCTTTAGATGTGGATTGTGGACCGGAGTGGAAGGCCGACTACGGCTATTATTTCCACAGCACCATGCTGCGGCTTGCGTGGTCGGCGCAGGACGTGGAGGAGAAGATCGCTGGCTTGGATCGCCCTGATCGACGCAGTGCCGGCAAGGCTGAACGGTGTTTTGCGGTAGGGGTGTTTCTACTCTGCTTGTGATAGTTTCATGTGATTTCTGCGTAGGCATTCGAGTTCCTCATGAGCAGCGACAACTCCAGCTATGCCTCTTTTGTGCAGCGCCACCGCAGCTTCCTGCAGAAATATCCAGTTGCTGACCAGGACAGACGCAAGCGGCCACTGCGATACATCGAGGAAGAAGCTGTGGAGTGTGCGCTCTGGCCTCACTTGTACTGGGACAAGCGGCTATGCGAGACCACTGCTCGCCTGGCCGATGCAAGGCGTGTGCAGCGCAGGCAAGAAGCCGCAGCTGCCGAGATGGAGGGTGACGAGGAGGAGTTCGACCCGGATGCAGGAGAGGAGGAGCCTGCCCGCAGACAAAGTCTGAAGCGCAGCTTTCTCGCAAAAGCCATGGGGCCCATTGCAGACTACGCCGGCGACTACGAACTGCTTCATTTTGTTTTTGATCTGTCCACCTGGTCTGACGTCGGCGGCAAGAAAGGCGCTCTGCGTGGCACGCCCATGTGGCAAGCCATGAAAGGCGCGCCCTGGACGCCCCAGTACTGGAAGGTGAGACACGCAGCGGCCCTTGACATGCAGGCGCAGTGTGGCTTCCCAGCGGCATTTCTGACGTGGGCTCCTTTTGAATGGTCCGCGCCGTACCACGAATGGCTGCTGCAACAGATGGCGCAACTGGGTCGCCAGCGTTTGCAACTGGCAGGCCCCGAGACACTGCACCTTGCCCACATCCTCACAGAGCTGTTTCGTGAATGGGTCTGCGGTGGCGGCTTGAAGTTCGGCGAGAGCTCCAGTGTTTGGCGATCGGCGGTCCTTGGAGGCGTTACCGAGGATGGGCGCAGGCTCAAGGTCAATTTCATTGGGCGTCTCGAATTCCAAGATGGCAAAAGAAAGGAAGCGACCCAAAGCTACCATGGACGTGCTGCCGTCCACTTGCATGGCCTTGTCTTCGCAGAGAGCATTGGGCCCATGAAGCTTCCAGAGAAGGCAAGCGCCACAGTACCACCAGAAGGCGACCCGCTTCGTGGTTATGTTCTCGATGGTCAGACTGGCCGCACCGGCAGTGGCTGGCCACAGCATGCGGGCGAGAATGAGTATGACTCAGCGCAGGACAAGGTGCGGCTCCATCACACTGCCTTGGACAGTCGGCTGGGCATCCGGGGCTACCTGCCTGAAGTGATGGACGTCCTCAAATGTCATCAAGACCTGCAGCTGGACCGTGGTTCTGGGCTCATGCTCAAGTACACCGCCACGTACCTGCCGAAGTTCAGCGACGGTCCGGGCAAGGAGCTCATGGATGACACCAGCAGCGGCTATGGCGCAGCTCGTCGAGTCCTCTTCACCTTTCACCCGGGAGAACCAGAGATGTGGCTTCTCCTCGCCAACCAGACCTTCCCCATGTTCTTCATGGGGGGCACGATGCAGCCGATCATTGCACCCCACCCCGGTATGGAGGCGAAGCCTGAGTACCTCCAGCTGTACGAAGCCGCAACCTGGCGCGGCGAGATGCCACTGATCGAGTACCTGCGGAAGGTCAACAAGAAGGGCAGCATCCTGGAGCACATCCGCAAGGCCTACTTGAAGACGGACGGTTCCATCAGCTTGCACACTTTCGCGCTGCGTTATGAAACATTCGGCGAGAAGATCATCGCCGCAGAAATGGTCTCCATGCAGAACGACAAGTTCTTCGGGCAGTGGATGGCACTCCACATTCCCTATAAGCGCCTCGAGGATCTTTTGCTCCCGGACATCGTTCAGGCCGTCCCCGAGCAAGTCAAGTTCCTCGCCTGCGCCTTGCATTGGGCCCCGGAGCTCTGGCGCGACGAGGCGCGCGTTCGTGACTATATGGCTCTCCGTGCACACCGTGAGGCCTTCATCGAAACCGTCATCCACAGGATCCGAGCTCAAGACTTCTTCATCCAGCAGCACCTCTCTGGCCAGCTGCAGCGCACGGAGAATGTCGCCGTGCCTCGAAGTCTTGAGGACCTTTTCGAAGAAAGGGCGGATGACCTGGTTTTCACTGCGGAGCAAGCCTCGTTTGAGCGCAACATCAACAAGCGCGTGGATCAGGCCTTGCGACTCCGGGCAGAAGCAGACGATGGAGAGTACGAGCGCTTGGCGGCTATTATCGAGGAGCATGGCTCCATGGTCGCCTGCTCTGGTGCCCCCGGCACGGGCAAAACTGCCGTCTTGGATCGTTGCATTCGAAGAGCCCAGCGCCTCGGGGCGCGAGTTCTTATCGCTTTGCCAACCGGCGTGCAGCGAGCGCGCATGAAGCAGCGCCATCCCGATGCGGAATTGGACACGTGCCACGGAGCTTTCTTGTTCCACAAGCCGCTTGCAGAGGCCATGGGGGTCCTCACTTGCTATGACCTCGTGGTTATCGACGAAGCCCCGCAGCTCTTCGAGGAGCATTTTGAGCGGCTCCACGAGATGTGGCTCGCCTCCGGCAAGGTGCCGTGCTTGGTGTTCGCTGGCGATGAGTGGCAGCTACCGCCGCCTGATCGCACCAAACGGAGCTTGGTCTGGCATCCCAAGTGGAACTTTGTCCACAAGATTGAGCTCCACCACGTTTGGCGCCAGCACTGCGAAGATCCTCTTCTCCACAAGTTGGCTTTCCTTCGCAAAAACAGGCCGTTGGGACAGGAAGGCCAATGCTTCGTGCGTGACCTTTGCCGCAATCATAAAGCGTGGTCCAGGCATCACCAACCCATGGCGGAGGACGTTCGCATGCTCATGGAGACGACGGCTGGAGATACGACAGTTATCACCTGCACTCGCCGAGGCGCTGCGCTCGTTAATGCCCTTGCTCAAGAGGTGCTGTTCCAAGATCAAGGCCAGCCAGCCTTAGGCCAGATTGCTGCTGACTGGGAAAGCAATCCTGCCAACTACGACGAGGAGACTGGTGTCTTGAAGGAAGGTCTACCGGAGCCCTCCCGCCTCACCCTCTACGCAGGCCTCCGCGTACGTCTAACGCGGAATATGGACAAATCCCATGACTTCGTCAACGGGATGGCGGCCACGATCCACAGCTTCGACTCGCGCCGAGGTGCGGTTATCGTGGAAACGGAGACAGCCGAAACCCTCTGTGTTTACCCCGTGGCCGACGACAGCTGCCCGGGCGGCTACATCACCTACTATCCGATGCGGTTGGGGTACGCAGATACCGTGCACAAGTTCCAGGGCGCCGAACTCCACCACGTCACCTTCTGGCCAGATCGGCCGGGCTGCCCTGCAGCGGGGTATGTGGCCTTGTCTCGTGTGCGACACGACGGCGACTACCTTCTAGGCGGCTGCATCACTGCCGAGCACTTCGTTCCCGCAATGTGACCTCCTGAGTGCTTTCTTGCGTGAGCATCCGTTTGCTGGCGAGATCAAAGCTAGACCCCTGTGCACCAAGCCAGCGTCTGGTTCAAGATTTGAGTATTTGCATCGCAGACGATGGCTACTGCAAACACTCGTTAGGTACAAAGTCTCTGGTATGCTTTGCTTGCACTTGTCGTTTTCCCGTCTGCGGAGCATATCCTGTAGTCATACGTAGCCATACTTGTTTTGTTTGGAAGCCACAGCCGGCGGGAAGTCGTAGCACAGTCCTGCCCTATGGTTTCCATTGATAGTTCATCAAACAAACCTTGCTTTGTCAAAAAACAAAAGAGCTCCTGCCGTGCAGCTGCCGCTAGCGAGGCCTGTCAACAGCATACATGGGCATGAGTTGATGCGTTGTCGTCGCCCGCCTCCATTTTTTTGCTCAGTGTCGCACTGTCTGGATTCGACGCAAAATGTTGAAACTTGAATAATGAGGCTGGCTTGGTTGGGCTGGCTGCGGTTTGGTTCGCAGTGAGTAGTGTTTGGGTGGTCTTGGGGTGGGCATGTCTGCATACTGCTGCGCTCAGCTGACCAGTGCTACACCCTAAACCCTAAACCCTAAACCCTAAACCCTAAATTTTAGACGGCTTGCGCCGAAGGTGCGCCAGCGCAGCTTCTGGTTTGATGCCCAGCAGGTACGCAGGATTTAAGGCAAGCAACGGTCGACCATAGGGCAGTTTAAGTAAATTGACAAGTTTTTTCTAAGTGCAACTGAACGGTTTAAGTAAATTGAAATGACCCAAGCAAGCTTCAAAGTGCTCAAAAGCGGAATTCCCATAGGAATAGAAATTGCTTCAAAGTGCTCAAAAGCGGAATTGCTCCGTTTAAAAGCTAGGGGTGTTCCCATAGGAAAGGAAATGCTTCAAAGTGCTCAAAAGCGGAATTGGTTAGGGCGCCAGCAACTACGCTGGCGAACCCTAAACCCTAAACCCTAAACCCTAAACCCTAAACCCTAAACCCTAAACCCTAAACCCTAAACCCTAAACCCTAAACCCTAAACCCTAAACCCTGAACCCTGAACCCTAAACCCTAAACCCTAAACCCTAAACCCTAAACCCTAAACCCTAAACCCTAAACTGAAGGCCGACCCCCCACCGCAGCGAATGGGGTCGGCCGCAGCAGGCGGACCGGAAGGCGCCTGCCGGACCGTAGGCGACGGCCGAAAGGCAAGCCGTAGGTCCTGGACCTCAGGTCCACGCGGCTCCAGTGAATAGGCCGCTACTGTCAGCCTATATAATAATAACCCTAAACCTTGTGCAAACCGGCCGGGCACACCTGAAATCCTCCAACCTTAAATTAAGGACCTGTCGGCCACAATTAGGAATTGAGACTTCAAATTAAGGACGAGGCTTTAAAATTAAGGATTGGAGCCGAAAATGAAGGACTGGGGCTGCAAAATTCAGGCTTGGAACCTAAAATTGCGGACCGGTGCTCCAAAATTTTGGATTGGGACCTCAAATTAAGGACCGGCCCCAAGACCCGGCAGTACTATCTGTTACGGCCAAGAGTGGGCCAGAAAGAGCCACCAAGACCCGGCAGTACGATTTGTTACGGCCAAGAGTGGGCCAGAAAGAGCCACCAAGACCCGGCAGTACGATTTGTTACGGCCAAGAGTGGGCCAGAAAGAGCCACCAAGACCCGGCAGTACGATTTGTTACGGCCAAGAGTGGGCCAGAAAGAGCCACCAAGACCCGGCAGTACGATTTGTTACGGCCAAGAGTGGGCCAGAAAGAGCCACCAAGACCCGGCAGTACGATTTGTTACGGCCAAGAGTGGGCCAGAAAGAGCCACCAAGACCCGGCAGTACGATTTGTTACGGCCAAGAGTGGGCCAGAAAGAGCCACCAAGACCCGGCAGTACGATTTGTTACGGCCAAGAGTGGGCCAGAAAGAGCCACCACGGACCCGGACCCGGCAGTACGATTTGTTACCGCCAAGAGTGGGCCAGAAAGAGCCACCAAGACCCGGCAGTACGATTTGTTACGGCCAAGAGTGGGCCAGAAAGAGCCACCAAGACCCGGCAGTACGATTTGTTACGGCCAAGAGTGGGCCAGAAAGAGCCACCAAGACCGGCAGTACGATTGTTACGGCCAAGAATGGGCCAGAAAGAGCCACCAGGACTCGGCAGTACGATTTGTTACCGCCAAGAGTGGGCCAGAAAGAGCCACCAAGACCCGGCAGTACGATTTGTTACGGCCAAGAGTGGGCCAGAAAGAGCCACCAAGACCCGGCAGTACGATTTGTTACGGCCAAGAGTGGGCCAGAAAGAGCCACCAAGACCCGGCAGTACGATTTGTTACAGCCAAAAGTGGGCCAGAAAGAGCCACCAAGACCCGGCAGTACGATTTGTTACGGCCAAGAGTGGGCCAGAAAGAGCCACCAAGACCCGGCAGTACGATTTGTTACGGCCAAGAGTGGGCCAGAAAGAGCCACCAAGCCCGGCAGTACGATTTGTTACGGCCAAGAGTGGGCCAGAAAGAGCCACCAAGGCCCGGCAGTACGATTTGTTACGGACAAGAGTCGGACAGAAAGAGCCACCAAGAACCGGCAGTACGATTTATTGCGACCAAGAATGGGCCAGAAAGAGCCACCAAGACCCGAAGCACCAAGATGCCAGCAAACAGTGCAGAACAAAAACACACCATTTTGTTAACCCTTGTTGTTGTGCTCAACATCCTTGAAACAAGAAGTCAAGAACCAGTGAAGAAAAAAAGCCCCATTGTGTTATTCCTAGTTGTCGTGCTCAACATCCTTAAAACAAGAAGCCAAGAACCAGTGCAGAAAAAAAGCCCCATTTTGTTAGTCCTAGTTGTCGTGCTCAACATCCTTAAAACAAGAAGCCAAGAACCAGTGCAGAAAAAAAGCCCCATTTTGTTAGTCCTGGTTGTCGTGCTCAACATCCTTGAAACAAGAAGCCAACAACCGGCCCCTTCCTCCACCGGACCTCTCACGATTGACACCTGCTGTCAATCTGGCAAGGGAGTGTGACAGCCATCCGCCGGGAGGGTCCAGAGCTACTGACAATCCAAAGGGGCAAACGGCCAGCAAGGGAGTGTGACAGCCATCCGCCCCCTTTCCACCAAGCTCCACCCAGATTGCCACCAGCTGACAATCTGAAGCCCTGAAAATTGCCACCTGCTGACAATCCAAAGGGCAACCGGCCAGCAAGGGAGTGTGACAGCCATCCGCCCCCTTTCCACCAACCCCCACCAGGATTGCCACCTATTGGCAATCTGTACCCCCTTAAGATTGCCACCTGTTGGCAATCTGTACCCCCTAAGATTGCCACCTGCTGACAATCTAGATCCCCTGTGATTGCCACTTCTTGGCAATCTGTACCCCCTTAAGATTGCCACCTGTTGGCAATCTGTACCCCCTAAGATTGCCACCTGCTGACAATCTAGATCCCCTGTGATTGCCACCTGTTGGCAATCTGTACCCCGCTACGATTGCCGCCTTCCGACAATCTAGACCCCCTAAGATTGCCACCTGTCGGCAATCCATTAGGCCTGGCAAGTGGCAGCTAAGCACCAAAAACTCAAGTGTGATTGCCACCTGTTGGCAATCTAGCCCCCCTCCCAACCAGGATGGCCACCTGCTGACAATCCAGACCCCTAGAATTGCCACCTGCCGGCAATTTATGAGGCCTGGCAAGTGGCAGCCAAGCACCGAAAACGCCGAACCCGAGCCGTACACGCAGTGCGTTTCTGGACCCTCCGTTCGCACCCCAAGGGAGCATGCTAACTGTCTTTTGGAAGCTAGTAATGGCGTTGAACTACAGCGACTGCTGTACGCGCCAGTTCACTAGCGAAGCGGCCTCCAAATACCTAAAAAGAGCCGAGGTGCCTTCCTTGAGCATTCCAAAAGTAGGCCGCGGGCATACTTTTGGGATGTGTGCCACGGACGCGCTTTGCGCGAGGATCGGTTTGTTTTCCTCAGTGCCAAGGGCCAAGGGGGCTTCCCATTGAGCCTGTCAACGGGAACGCGTGTACTCGCTCGCGGGTGCGCGTTACTACCGGGGATCCGATCTATCTCCAATCGGTGAACACATATGGGCGAAGGATGTTTCAATCCGACCAGAAACATCGGGGAAGCAGGGAGCGTGTGCTGCGGGACATTCTCTTATAAGGCGCCTAAAATAAGGCCATCCCAGTACTAAGTACGCTGGGGGGTGCCTTCGAAGACCTTCACACTCTCATACTTCCCACGCATGCATTCAGTGAACATGTCCAAGCCAAGGACTGATTTTTGGTGCAAGCGACTCGGCTGCAATTAAACACGTGCATGTCCACGGCCATCATCAACATATATGTTAACTCAACATGTGCTCGCCCAGGCATTGCTCTGGTGGTCGCAACTCGGCTGCAATCAAACATGTCCACGTCTAGAGCGTGCTTGCGTCATGCTTGCGTCATGCTTGCATCAATTTCCCAAGCACCAAGATGCCAGCAAACAGTGCAGAACAAAAACACACCATTTTGTTAACCCTTGTTGTTGTGCTAAACATCCTTGAAACAAGAAGTCAAGAACCAGTGCAGAAAAAAAGCCCCATTGTGTTAGTCCTAGTTGTCGTGCTCAACATCCTTAAAACAAGAAGCCAAGAACCAGTGCAGAAAAAAAGCCCCATTTTGTTAGTCCTCGTTGTCGTGCTCAACATCCTTAAAACAAGAAGCCAAGAACCAGTGCAGAAAAAAAGCCCCATTTTGTTAGTCCTGGTTGTCGTGCTCAACATCCTTGAAACAAGAAGCCAACAACCGGCCCCTTCCCCCACCGGACCTCTCACGATTGACACCTGCTGTCAATCTGGCAAGGGAGTGTGACAGCCATCCGCCGGGAGGGTCCAGAGCTACTGACAATCCAAAGGGGCAAACGGCCAGCAAGGGAGTGTGACAGCCATCCGCCCCCTTTCCACCAAGCTCCACCCAGATTGCCACCAGCTGACAATCTGAAGCCCTGAAGATTGCCACCTGCTGACAATCCAAAGGGGCAACCGGCCAGCAAGGGAGTGTGACAGCCATCCGCCCCCTTTCCACCAACCCCCACCAGGATTGCCACCTATTGGCAATCTGTACCCCCTTAAGATTGCCACCTGTTGGCAATCTGTACCCCCTAAGATTGCCACCTGCTGACAATCTAGATCCCCTGTGATTGCCACCTGTTGGCAATCTGTACCCCCTTAAGATTGCCACCTGTTGGCAATCTGTACCCCCCTAAGATTGCCACCTGCTGACAATCTAGATCCCCTGTGATTGCCACCTGTTGGCAATCTGTGCCCCCCTACGATTGCCGCCTTCTGACAATCTAGACCCCCTAAGATTGCCATCCCTTTGGGGCCTGGAGATTGTCACTCGGGGCCTGGCGATTGTCACTTTGGGGCCTGGAGATTGTCACCTGGGGCCTGGCGATTGTCACTTTGGGGCCTGGAGATTGTCACTCGGGGCTGGCGATTGTCACTTTGGGGCCTGGAGATTGTCACCTGGGGCCTGGCGATTGTCACTTTGGGGCCTGGAGATTGTCACTTTGGGGCCTGGAGATTGTCACTTTGGCGTTGTGGGTGGCCTGGTTGCAAGTTTTTGCAGGTTTTGAGAGGTTTTTAAAGGCTCAGAGTGGTTTTAAAACGTTCTAAGTGGCTTCCGAAGTTATTTCAAAGGGCTTTAAGCAGTCTTGAAGCCGGGCAAAATTGACACCCACCGTCAATCTACGACCGCCCGGGGACCAGGATTTCCCCGACCCGCGCGCGTACACACAATGCGCTTTTGGACCCTCCGTTCGCACCCCAAGGGAGCATGCTAACTGTCTTTTGGAAGCTAGTAATGGCGTTGAACTACAGCGACTGCTGTACGCGCCAGTTCACTAGCGAAGCGGCCTCCAAATACCTAAAAAGAGCCGAGGTGCCTTCCTTGAGCATTCCAAAAGTAGGCCGCGGTCATACTTTTGGGATGTGTGCCACGGACGCGCTTTGCGCGAGGATCGGTTTGTTTTCCTCAGTGCCAAGGGCCAAGGGGGCTTCCCATTGAGCCTGTCAACGGGAACGCGTGTACTCGCTCGCGGGTGCGCGTTACTACCGGGGATCCGATCTATCTCCAATCGGTGAACACATATGGGCGAAGGATGTTTCAATCCGACCAGAAACATCGGGGAAGCAGGGAGCGTGTGCTGCGGGACATTCTCTTATAAGGCGCCTAAAATAAGGCCATCCCAGTACTAAGTACGCTGGGGGGTGCCTTCGAAGACCTTCACACTCTCATACTTCCCACGCATGCATTCACTGAACATGTCCAAGCCAAGGACTGATTTTTGGTGCAAGCGACTCGGCTGCAATTAAACACGTGCATGTCCACGGCCATCATCAACATATATGTTAACTCAACATGTGCTCGCCCAGGCATTGCTCTGGTGGTCGCAACTCGGCTGCAATCAAACATGTCCACGTCTAGAGCGTGCTTGCGTCATGCTTGCGTCATGCTTGCATCAATTTCCCTGCCGAAGCCAAGGCGCGGTCAGATGAGGCGAGAGCCGCCTCCAGACTGCATCTAGAATCTAGACGCAAACCTCGAGTCCGCACAAGCCTTTCAGGGAGTTTTCAAGGGTTAGTCTGGCAGAATTGCCTCGCTTATTGGGGCTTTGGGAATGAAAACCTCTTGGAGAATTGTTTCGCTTATTGGGGCGTTAGGAAGGAAAACCTCTTGCAGAATTGTTTCGCTTATTGGGGCGCTAGTAAAGAAAATCTCTGGCAGAATTGCTTCGCTTATTGGAGCTTTTGGAATGAAAAACTCTTGCAGAATTGTTTCGCTTATTGGGGCGTTAGGAACCAAATTCTCTGGCAGAATTGTTTCGCTTATTGGGGCTTCAGGAATGAAAACGTCTTGCAGAATTGTTTCGCTTATTGGGGCGTTAGGAACCAAATTCTCTGGCAGAATTGTTTCGCTTATTGGGGCTTCAGGAATGAAAACCTCTTGCAGAATTGTTTCGCTTATTGGGGCGAGATCATTATTGGCGAAAGAGTCATGTGGTCAGGTGTCGCCGGCAGTACACAGCAAATCAACCTTGTCGACCATGACGTCAGAGCCAAGGTACAGCCTCGATCGCAACTCGACTACAACAAGCTACGCTGTGTTGTCTTGTGATTGCATTCATTCCCTGCACGTGCGAAATCTCGATGTATGCTAGGTGTTGGCATGGACCGCCCCCTACGTGCATGCACTGCTTGCAAAGCTTCCTTGCGCATCCTGGTTGCGAACCACCTGGCAATCCTTATCCTCGTGCAGCTTATGAAGGACATCTCTTGCAAAGCTCCTCCTCCGTGGCTGTAGCTATTTTCTAGGTAGAGCCACAGCGTACTCCAGCCGAAGTACAGCTGGAAATGGTTTCGGTGTCCCACTCAGGAAGACAAACAGGTGCGCGAGTGAAAAAACATATTCGGCCCCATGCATCTTTCACGAGTGTTCTAAGATGTGCACACAGCTGACTTTCCAGCTGCTTTCATTGAAGTGCCGCGGCGATCAAAAGCAGCAGCTAGAGTTGTAGTACTTGCTACTTAGCTTTTCCCTCTTCTTCTGCAGCCATGGGCAAGTCGACCCCGCGCAAGTCTGCCGGCAAGCACGTCGCCAAGGATGGCAAGGGCAAGGCCAAGTATCCGCCCGGCGTTCCCTTCTACAAGCTACTCGCGAAGGCGTCCCTCCGCAGCTGGCCCGACGAGGATGGTCGCATGCTCTTGACGGAGAAGCAAGCTCCTTCGGACTATTTCACTGCTTCTAAGCTGGCAGAGCAGCTAACAGCGGAATCCTCCGAGTGCATTGCTCGGCTTGGCTTGGGGGTCAGCATGGCTTCTGCGTCGCTGGAATCTTGTTCAGAAGCTCTGGCGGCTGCATCCTCCTCCGCTTCGTCCTCCTCGTCGTCCACAGCGAGTTCGACTGCAGGCGGCTTCTCCGCAGCTGACCTCTCCGCCGCCGGGGGCTTCTTCTTCGGAGCTTTGGGCTTCTTCGCCTTCCTTTTCTTGTCGCTTCCATGGGAGGTGGACGAGGAGCGGGAATCCTTGTCACTGCCGCTGTCAGAGGCTTTGTCCCCGGAGTTCTGATCGGACTCGGAGCCGGAGTCGGGGCCGTGCAGAAGTTCGTCCGCAAGAAGACTCTCGAGAGTTGCGCGCAAGCCGTGGCAGCGACCAATGCTGCTCGCTTGGAAGCCAAGGCTCCACGTAAGAAGCGGGCTTTCGGAGACAGCAGCAATGAAAGGGAAGCCGACTCCGGCTCCGAGTCCGATCAGAACTCCGGGGACAAAGCCTCTGACAGCGGCAGTGACAAGGATTCCCGCTCCTCGTCCACCTCCCATGGAAGCGACAAGAAAAGGAAGGCGAAGAAGCCCAAAGCTCCGAAGAAGAAGCCCCCGGCGGCGGAGAGGTCAGCTGCGGAGAAGCCGCCTGCAGTCGAACTCGCTGTGGACGACGAGGAGGACGAAGCGGAGGAGGATGCAGCCGCCGACCCGCATCTGTCTTGGGAAGAGTCGGAGGTGAGCAAGTTTGCCCACGAGTTGCAGACCATGGTCGCGAATCAAGACACGAAGAAGGAGCGTCTCCCCTTGTCCGCGTTGGTCGCTCTGTTGGATAACGTGCCCGAGGCCGTGTTGGCGGAGCATGGACTTGCCAAGGCTCTGCAAACGTTGAAGCAGATGACGCGCTTACCAAAGAAGGAAAAGTTGATCAAGATCTTCGAGAGCATGCAGGGCATGGTTGACAAGGCAAAGAGCGTGCACGAAGAGGTCCGTGCTGCTCCGGACGCAGGCTTGCCCGAGGCGCCTGCGCCGCCAGAAGACGCGCCTGCCGAAGTTCCGGAGATCGCAGAGAAGGAGCCGGGCGACGACTGACTGACCGCGGGAGCTTTCAGAGTTGTGGCAGCGCGAATAGCACAGGCACAGCCCTTCGCTTTTGCTGTACAGCATCTGACCTCAGTGTGAACTGCATATGGGCTGCGAGATCAAAATCGTGAATGCTGCGCAACTGCACGCCCTTGTCTCATCAAGCCCTGCGCTGCAGTGCTGCGCATTCAACGGAACAAGTTACCAGCCCTGGCTCGAGCTATAGCATTTCAATAAGAACACTTCGCTGCGATCTCGCGAGCTCCTTGGTCAAAGCCATGCCTTCCGTGTGTCCTGGCACAGCAAGCTCTGCTTGTGTCTTCTCGGCGCATAACCCCGGCCGCGCAGCTCAGCGAGCCAAGTTTCCGACATGTGCCTCTTGCCGGCAAATGAACTGAAAGAGCCCCTGTTGCACCCGCGTGCGCGGAGGCAAGGACAATGGCAAGCGGCAGTATGTTCACGCTCGATACATCTTCTATGTTATATCGCCTGAGGTCTTCTGTGATGCGGCCCGTCTAGCCACCGCCTGCGTCCAGCAACGGTCGCGTGGACAGATCAAACGCCTGCTGCTGGCCCTGACGCCCGAGTACCAGCGTCTTGCCATGGAGCGCGTGCCGCACGAATTCCGTGCCCACTTCCAAGCAGAGCTGGCCAAGCCGCGGATGTGTATGGGCATGGATGGCGAGCGATGCACTTTCGCGCTGGCAACACGTGGAGGCCCAGCTCAGGTGATGGGCCGAGCCACGCGCTGCCTGTTCTGTCGACCCGAAGATCTTTGGCCGCTGTGCGAAGACGACGCTGGCAAGCGAGAGGCAGGGCGCGTTGCGTGTGCTTTTGGTGGTTTTTGCGTTGCATTAAGATGCATTCTACCTTCCACCAGGTGCTGGGCAAGCTCCGTCGGATGTCGACAGCGAGCCGTGCCCGTGCTCTGACAGAGCGCTTGCCGCCTGAGGCCGTGCAGTACTTTCAAGCAGAGTTGCACGGCCCCAAGCGTGCGGCCGGGCGGGGAGGCCGGCGTCGTCTGCTGGACAAGCAGCACCTCCCGGACTTGTGGAAGGGCGCCTTGGCGTCGCGGCAAGCAGCCGGAGCCCCCGCATCGGCTGCGATGAAGAAGAAGTATCGAGAGCGGGTGCTGGAAGACAGGGCTCGGGCGCGGCGCCGCATGGGCCGGCCAGCAGAGCGAACTCGAGCTGGCGAGGCCGTCGAGAACACCACCGGGTTGCCTCCGGCGAAGCGGCGCAAATTGGCCGAGGACTTCGAGCGCTGGTGCCTGTTCGACTCGTGGAGCCTGTGCGACAACTGCGGCCTCCTCGCGCCTTGCGACCTCACAGAGAGCCGGCTCAACAGGCCACAGCAACCCACGCATCTCTCGGGCAAGTGCTCCAGGTGCAAAGCAGTGCGGGCGCAGCCGGTCGTGACGATGGCAGATGTGCCGGAAGCATTGCGTGGGCTCAGTCCGGAAGCTGCGCAAGCCCTGTCACCCTTGGAGATCGATGTGGGGCCGGTCATTCGCGCCGAGCACAAGTCCGGCTACCGTCAGAAGACGACGCTGATCCGTTTCCGCTGGCACACGACGGCGGTGAAGAAGCGCATCAAGCTGCTGCAGGCCAGGGCTTCTGAGTAGATCTCTTTGTCTCTAGGTATTATACTTGTCGCTTGTGCCTTGGCCAGGACCTGGACATGCGGGCAAAAGCCCGTGCGGCTTACGCCTTCCTGATGGAATCGGACGACACTCCCTACGCGACCTTCGTGGGCGAGCACGGGGAGTTTCTGCGGGAGCATCCCGGGGCAGACGAGCTTACTCGCCGCCGCAGGCTGCAGTTCATTGAGCGCGTGGGCGTGGAGTGCGCCCTCTGGCCGGTCCTCTTCTGGGACGTCAAGAACACCTTCACGCACGAACGTGCCACGGATCCCAGGCGGGTCATTCGCCAGGAGCGGGCCGCGACCTTGGAGCAAGTGCTGAACACCGGTCGGCACAGTGCTTTGCCTGCTGGCGAAAGCGACAGCGACAGCGACGAGGAAAGCCAGCACAGCGACGAGGAGGGTGTGGAGGACGCTGGCACCACGCGACACAGCATGAAGAGGCTTTTCGCTGCCTTGGCGCTGGGTCGCCTGCTGGGCTACGCCGCCGACTTCCAGCTGCTGCAGTTCGTGTACGACCTGAACCTCTGGAGCAGCATCGGCTCCAAGAAGAACTTGCAGCTGCCGACGCCCATGCGCCTCATGGTCAAGGGCGAGGCCTTCAGCCAATATTACTGGCGCGGCGTGCACTATGCCTTGCTGGACATGGTGCGGCAAGTGGGCTACCCTCGCATCTTCTTCACCATCGCCCCCTACGAGTGGAGCTTCCCCTACCACGAGTGGGTCCGCGACGAGATGGGGAAGCTGCTCAAGGAACGCCTCTTCCTGCCGGTGGCCGAGACATTGCACATGGTGCACGTCATGGTCCAAGCTGTGAAAGGCTTGCTCTTGGGGCAAACAGGGGGATTGGCGCGGCAGCAGGCTTGGACGAGCAACATCTTCCGGGTTCTCGACGAGCACGGTCAAGCCCGCCGCCTGCACTACTTCTTGCGTCTGGAGTATCAGGACGGGACCCGCAAGGCAGCCACCCAGGACTACCACGGCTCCGGCAGAGTCCACGTGCACGTCGTGATCTTCGTCAAGCCCGAGGACGTCGAGCAGCTGAACCTCGTCGAGACTGTGTCCGCCACCCTGCCCGAAGATGCAGACCTCCGCGGCTACGTCGAAGGCAGCCAATACGACCGGGACAAGAAGAGTGGCTGGCCCGTCCACGAAGCACCGACTTACTTCGACCGCGAGGCAGGCGCCTGGCGCCTTCAGCACACGGAGGACGACCACGCGGCGGGCTTGCGGCCCTACATCGTGGACTTGATGGAGGTGCTCCACTGCCACCAAGACTTCCAGATGTGTGACGACGACGGCCTGCTTCGCGCCTACGTTACCAAGTACGTCAGCAAGTTCTCGGATGCGGCCAGTGAGGAGTGGCTGAACGACGACGCGGAGGCCATGAGCATCGCCGCCACCGTGCTCATGCGTTACCGGCCGCTGGAGCCCGAGATGGTGCTGCAGCTCTTCGGCGCCAAGTTCCGGCAGTGGCACCTCTCCACGCAGAGTGGCGGCAAGCGCGATTTCGTGGCGCCCTACCCGGACCAGGACCCCAAGCCGCGTGAGGTGGAGCTATACGAGCAAGCAGAGTGGGCCTGTGGGCGCATCAGCCTCCTCGACTATCTACGTAAGACCACGGCCGAAGGGAAGATCTGCCACTGGCTCAAGAAGAAGCACAGGGAATCCGGCAGCGAGGCCACCCTGGAGGAGTTTGCTGCGAGCTACGTGATGCAGGGCGAGAAAGTCGTGGCCGCCGAGACCGTCTCCAAGTTCAACGACCGCTTCTTCGGTCAGTGGCTGATGCTTCATGTTCCCTTCGAGAAGGCCACGGACTTCTGCCTGCCCCAGAACCTCGCGCGACGGCTCCCGGAAGCCCACAAGTACTTCGCCATGGCGGTCCTCTGCGAGCATCCGGTGGCACAGGCCATGTGGCAGGACGACGAGAAGATCCGCGCGGAGCTGAAGATGGAGGCGCACACCAAGGACCACGTGGACACCATCCTCGCCATGATCCGCGCTCACCGCGGCTTGCTGCAGGAATACTTGGACGGCTCCCTGGATGCCCGAAAGGAGCAGCAGGCCCAAGAGAAGCGCAGCAGTGACAAGAAGGCCTCCAAGAAGAAAACGGGTCCTGTGGATGCCAGCAAGTTCAACAGAGAGCAACTCCGCGCCTCGTCTGCATCAGGCTCTACATGTGAAGCAAGCGTGCAAATTAAAGCTTCGCTCCTGACCTGCTGCGAGGCTTCAAAGAGCTCGTGGACACCGCCGTGGACCGCGCGTTGACCATCGAGGAAACAGAGGACGAGGGCGAGGCAGACTGTCTACGACAAGAAGCTCGAAGCAGCAAGGCCAACGTTTGCCTCGGGCCCCCCGGAACTGGCAAGACCACCGTGATCTTCTCTTGCATCGATCGGGCCTTGGCCAAGGGCGGCAAGGTCTTGATGGCTCTGCCGACGGCCCAGCTGTCCAGTCGGATGAAGGCACGCTACGGTCACAAGGTGGACATCGACACCTGCCATGCCGCTTTCGGCCTCCATGAGGCTGCAGAGCACGGGGAAGCATCTTTGCTGAGCATGTACTCCCTCATCGTCATCGACGAGCTCTCGCAGCTGGACATGGTCAACTTCGAGAAGATCCTCAAGCTCTGGGCAGCTGCGGATCGCGTGCCGGCACTGGCGCTGCTGGGCGACCGCTACCAGATGGCCGGCATGGGAGAACGACGGCCCTGGCATGGGCGCCTCTGGAACATCCTGTGCTATCGAGTGGCTTTGCACAAGATGTACCGGTGCAAGGACAAGGAGCACGCCAAGCTCCTGGCGGTACTCAGGACCGGCAAGCCGAGCGCCCAGCTCTTGCGACGGCTCCGCAAGAAGATGGCTTGGAAGCCGCCTGGCCCCCCCACGGTGAAGGGACTGCGGAAGCTCCTGAAGTGCAAGCCCCACACGACCATCCTCACGTGCACCAGGCGAGGTGCTGCTTCGGTCAACGCAGCTGCCTTGAAGGCCCTCTTTCCCAACTACGCTCCCCTTGTGACTTTGCCGGCTGACGTGGACGCGAACCCCGAGAACTACTTGCAGGGCAAGCTGAAGCCGGCTGACGAGCTGCAGCCGTCCAGAATGCCCGTCTACAAGGGCATGAAGGTTTACCTGACACGCAACGTGCGGAAAGACATCGACTTCATCAACGGCATGGAAGCGACGGTCCTGAAGTTTGACGACGGCACGGGCGGCCTCCTGGTCAAGACTGCCACCGGCTTCGTCGTCAGCATTTGGCCTTGGACCGATCCGGACAGGGGTGGCTTGGTCTACTACCCCGTCCGGCCTGGCTACGCGTCCACCATCCTGAAGTTTCAGGGTGCAGAGCTACCTCACGTCGTCGTCTACTTGGATGCCCCGAACGTTCCCGCCGCGGCCTACACGGCCATCAGCAGGGTCGGTTACTACAAGGACTTCCTGCTGGCGGGCATCTTGACGGAGCACCATTTCACGCCGGCCAGATGATCTGATTTAAAACTCGCTTCACGTCGGCGGGCGTCAAATGTACAGGTCGCTATGTCGCGTGCTAAAGAGACCGACTTTCTGCATGATTCAGTTTACAACCACAAGTGCCTCGTGAGCAGTATGCTGTGCAGGCAGTGTAGAGCACAGTGCACGCCCACAACAGACAGCGCTCGAGGCCGCAAAACAAGGTTGCTCGCAATTGTGCAGCGCGGCATCTCACAGTTGATTTGACACATGCATGTGTCTTGATGCCTGCTAATCCCACCATACAGACTGCAAGCAACATGGTTGCATAGACCGTGAAATTGTCTCGCTTCTGGAACTTTGGCTGCAGGCGACCGCAAATTGTGATGTCACGCATATGACTAAATGCAAATTGCCTTCACAAACACCCTCTCATGGCCGCACTTTCTCAAATCGCTGCTCAAAGCTTTAGCCCTTCTTCTAAACCATATAAGCCCCCCTTGCTAGGGGGGGTTGGGGGGGTAGACAACCCTAAACCCGTTCAAGGTTTGAAATTAGGGTGGGAGGGCGGGCATTGCAGCTCATGCGCCGACCCCAACCACTTCATGGAGGGGTCGACAGCGCACTCGCAGCGAAAACCCTAAACCCTAAACCCTAAACCCTAAACCCTCAAGAGCAGGATAAATAGAAATTGTATGCGCAGCTCCGTTAGAAAGCGAGCTTTGGCATGTATGTGCAGCTCCGTTAGAAAGCGAGCCTTTGCAGCTTCGTCAAATCAACAATAGCAGCAATAAACATTGTACGAAGAAGGGAAGGGCAGAGCAGGGCAGGGTGGGACAGGCAGAGGAGAGCAGGCAGGGCAGGGCGGGGCAGGGCGGCACAGGGCAGCGCAGCACGGGGGCAGGGCAGGAGGGCAGGGCAGGGCAGGGCAGGGCAGGGCAGGGCAGGGCAGGGCAGGGCAGGGCAGGGCAGGGCAGGGCAGGGCAGGGCAGGGCAGGGCAGGGCAGGGCAGGGCAGGGCAGGGCAGGGCAGGGCAGGGCAGGGCAGGGCAGGGCAGGGCGGCAGGGCAGGGCAGGGCAGGGCAGGGCAGGGCAGGGCAGGGCAGGGCAGGGCAGGGCAGGGCAGGGCAGGAGCAGGCAGCAGGGCAGGGCAGGGCAGGGCAGGGCAGGGCAGGGCAGGGCAGGGCAGGGCAGGGCAGGGCAGGGCAGGGCAGGGCAGGGCAGGGCAGGGCAGGGGCAGGGCAGGAGGGCAGGGGCAGGGGCGGGGCAGGGGCAGGGGCGGGGCAGAGGAAGATGCACGTGAGAGAAAGGCATAGGACGAAGAAATGCAGATCCAAAATGCGTACTACAAACGTCTGGTCCAAGCCAGAAAGCAAAACAGAAAACCGCACAGATTTCGCTCAAAACCCGCCCAAAATTCGCCCAAAACCCGCTCAAAACTTCGGACCTGAACACTATACAATTTCTATAAACCCTAAACCCTAAACCCTAAACCCTAAACCCTAAACCCTAAACCCTAAACCCTAAACCCTAAACCCGCCCGCCACCCCTCTCACTTCTGTTGGGGTAGGCGGGCGACGTCGAGCGGCAGCGAGACCATGGCAGGCTCTGCTAGGCTGCAGAGCCTGCAGGGCGCACCCCTGAGGGGTCGCCAAGCTAGAGTCGCCTAGCTAGTCACTGATATATAGTTTATAACCCTAAACCCTAGGATTTTGGCTTCGCGGGTCGGGGGTTGCATCCTTCACCACTTGAGGCGGCTTCCAAATGGACAAAAGGATGCCCCCCCCCAACCCTTCACGAGATGAGGCGGCCGCCAAATGGACAAGGGATGCCCCCCCCCCAACCCTTCACGAGATGAGGCGGCCGCCAAATGGACAAGGGAGCCCCCCCCAACCCTTCACGAGATAAGGCACCCGCCAAATGGACAAGGGATACCCCCCCCAACCCTTCACGACTTGAGGCGGCGTTTAAGTGGACAAGGGATCCCCCCTTTTGAGCAAGTTCTCAATTTTGCTTGGACAAGGCTTCGAGGCCAAAGGTCGACAAATCCATGACAGGGCCCTTCGGCCCAGAATTTACCCCAACGCAAACCTCAAATTTTGTTTGGACAAACCCAAAGATCGGCAAACCAATGATGGGGCCCTTCGGCCCAGAACTTCCCAAAACGCAAGGCCCAAATTTTGCTCCTGCAATGTTTGGCTTTTGAATAGCCGGACGAGGATTGGGGGCCCCCCAACCCTTCACGATTTGGAGCGGGGAGGCCCCCAACACTTCACCAAAGATCTGCAAACAAATGACAAGCCCTTTCGGCCCAGAACTTCCCCCAACGCAAAACTTAAAGTTTGCTTTTAGTACAATGCTTGGCTTTGGCTTGGAGCGGGGGCGGGCCTCCAACACTTCACCAAAGATCGGCAAATCAATGACAGGGTCCTTTGGTCCAGAACTCCCCCCAACGCAAAACCTAAATTTTGCTCTTGGTACAATGTTTGGCTTTGGCTTGGCCGGAAAAGGGTTGCGGGCACCCCACCCCTTCACGACTTGGAGCGGGGGGGCCCCCAACACTTCACCAAAGATCGGCAAATCAATGACAGGGCCCTTCGGCCCAGAACTCCCCCCAACGCACAACCTAAATTTTGCTGTTGGTAGAATGTTGGGCTTTGGCTTGGCCGCGAATAATGAGGATGGCTTGGTCGGGCTGGCTTCGGTTTGGTTCGCAGTGAGTAGTGTTTGGGTGGTCTTGGGGTGGGCATGTCTGCATACTGCTGCGTTCAGCTGACCAATGCTACACCCTAAACCCTAAACCCTAAACCCTAAATTTTAGACGGCTTGCGCCGAAGGTGCGCCAGCGCAGCTTCTGGTTTGATGCCCAGCAGGTACGCAGGATTTAAGGCAAGCAACGGTCGACCATAGGGCAGTTTAAGTAAATTGACAAGTTTTTTCTAAGTGCAACTGAACGGTTTAAGTAAATTGAAATGACCCAAGCAAGCTTCAAAGTGCTCAAAAGCGGAATTCCCATAGGAATAGAAATTGCTTCAAAGTGCTCAAAAGCGGAATTGCTCCGTTTAAAAGCTAGGGGTGTTCCCATAGGAAAGGAAATGCTTCAAAGTGCTCAAAAGCGGAATTGGTTAGGGCGCCAGCAACTACGCTGGCGAACCCTAAACCCTAAACCCCTAAACCCTAAACCCTAAACCCTAAACCCCTAAACCCTAAACTAAGCGAGGGGCCGAAACCGTCGAACGACAGGCCCCGAGCGCTCTGGCCGAGGGCCAAACAGCCCGAGCGCCCCTACGAAAAGAGCGGGACGCGGAGAGGGGAGGGTAAAGCCTCCCCGGTCTGACCTGCACAGGCCAACGGTGTAAAGCCCATGGCAGACCCCAACGGGAAGTCTTCGAAATGAGGGACCGCCGTATCGGGACCACCTCTAGTGTAGCTATATAATAACCCCAAACCGTGACCCATTTGCTCTGGTCCCTCTTTTTTGGGGCATTTAGTCGCGCTTGTCCTTTTCGGAAAAGGACAACCAGCTCTAAATCCTAGATTTTCAACATTTAGTCGCGCTTGTCCTTTTCGGAAAGGACAACCAGCTTTAAATCCTAGATTTTCAGCATTTAGTCACGCTGGTCCTTTTCGGAAAAGGACAACCAGCTCTAAAACCTAGGTTTAGGATTTAGGATTTAGGATTTAGGGTTTAGGATTTAGGATTTAGGATTTCGGGTTTAGGATTTAGGATTTAGGGTTTAGGATTTAGGATTTCGGGTTTAGGATTGAGGATTTAGCCTCCGGAAATTTGGATTTTTGCTGGTGATTTTCAAGTGACAAATTCTGTTCATAAAATGTGCCTTGTAGACAAGGCCGGTTGCGAATCTCGAGGTCCCCTCCTTTCTTTTCGTGTGGCTGCTCTTAAGCTTCCGGATTTCATTATTTAGTCGCGCTTGTCCTTTTCGGAAAAGGACAACCAGCTCTAAAATCTAGATTTCGGATTTAGGGTTTAGGATTTAGGATTTATTGAGCTTGCTTCGTGTGCGGGGTGCGTTTTTGAGAATATTAAACTGGGGGGTTTTTTTTGGGTTTTCGGAGGTTTTTTTTGGGTTTTTTGAGGTTTTTTTTGGGTTTTTGGAGGTTTTTTTGAGTTCGCGAAGTTTTTTTGGGGTTTCGGTGGCTAGGGTTCTAGGTTTTTGGATCGGGTGTTGGGTTCTTGGGGGCTTTGGGGGGTTTCCGGGTCCTGAATTTTCGGTAATTAACCCTGAATGGGGGCTTGCTAAACCCTAGGGTTTGCTAAACCCTAAATTAAAGTTAAATAAACCCTGCATGGGGGTTTGCTAAACCCTAGGGTTTGCTAAACCCTAATAAATTACGTTAATAAACCTTGAATGGGGGTTTGCTAAACCCTAGGGTTTGTTGAACCCTGAATTAGGGTTTAATAAACCCTGAATGGGGGTTTGCTGAACTCTAGGGTTGGTAAACCTTAAATAAACCTTAGGGTTTGCTAAACATTAAATTAAGAATTAATGAACCCTGAATGGGGGTTTGCTAAACCCTAGGGTTTGCTAAATCCTAAATTAGTTAATAAACTCTGCATGGGTGTTTGCTAAACCCTAGGGTTTGCTAAACCCTAAAGTAGTTAATAAACCTTGCATGGGTGTTTGCTAAACCACAGGGTTTGGAAAAACCTTATTAATAAACCTTGAATGCTTGCTAAACTTCAAGCCAAATTTCCTGGATTTTGGGGTGGGTGTTTTGGGTGACAAATTCTGTTCATAGAATAGCGTTTTTATTAGGCCGGAGGGCCGATCTCGAGGTCCCCCCCATTCTGGGCCTAAAATACAAACAGGTCCTGAAGGGTTCAAGGAAACCCTTCAGATCCTGCAGGGTTTAGGACAACCCTTCAGGTCCTGTACCCTGCATGGGGGTTTTCTAAACCCTAGGGTTTGCCAAACCCTAAATTACGTTAATAAACCCTGAATGGGGGTTTGCTAAACCCTAGGGTTTGTTAAACCCTGAACTAGGGTTTAATAAACCCTGAATGGGGGTTTGCTGAACTCTAGGGTTGCTAAACCCTAAATAAACCTTTATAAACCCTGAATGGGGGTTTGCTAAACCCTAGGGTTTGCTAAACCCTAAATTAGTTAATAAACCTTGAATGGGTGTTTGCTAAACCCTAGGGTTTGCTAAACCCTTGCTAAACCATAGGGTTCGGAAAAACCTTATTAATAAACCTTGAATGGGGGTTTGCTAAACTTAAAGCCAAATTTCCTGGATTTTGGGGTGGGTGTTTTGGGTGACAAATTCTGTTCATAGAATAGCGGTTTTATTAGGCCGGAGGGCCGATCTCGAGGTCCCCCACCCACCCAGAGGCATCCACAGCAGGAGGCAAGGGCCCGGCCACCGACCCAGGGGCATCCACAGCAGGAGGCAGGGACGGGCCACCGACCCAGTGGTATCCACAGCAGGAGGCAGGGGCCGAACCACCGACGCAGAGGCATCCACAGCAGGAGGCAGGGGCGGGCCACCGACCCAGAGGCATCCATAGCAGGAGGCACGGGGGAGCCTCCAGGCGGGACCCCTGCCGATCCCCGGAAACCACGAATCCGTCGAGAAACTTGCAGATACCAGTAGCATCATTGTGTCTTTCAAGTCGCATAACAAGTTCACGTCCTGAGGCTGGGGCTACGGGGGGGGTGGGGGGGGGCAGGGCGGGCGCGTAATTGGTGGTGTGCACAAGTTGCAAATACCAGTATCACGATCGTCATTCCGATGCGGGATGAACAAAATCGTGTGCAAACGTTTGTTTCTTGTGGAATACCAGGCGCAAAAACGGGTTTTGCTCTGTCGATGCAAACTTATAGACCGAAGCATGTCGGGAGAGGAGGAGCGAGGGGGGGGGGGGCAGGGCGGGCGCGTAATTCGCAGTGTGGACAAGTTGCAAATACCAGTATCGCGATCACCATTCCGATGCGGGATAAACGAGATCACACGCAAACGTTTTTTTATTGTGGAACACCAGGCGCAAGAATAGGTTTTGCTCAGTCGATGCAGACATATGCCGAAGCAGGTTGGGCGGGAAACCGAAAGGGAAGAGGGAGGGGGAGGGGCAGGGCGGGCAGGTAATTGGCGGTATGCAAAAGTTGCCAATACCGGCATCACGATCGTCATTCCGATTCGGGATAAACCAGATCGTGCGCAAACGTTTGTTTCTTGTAGAACACCATCGCCATCGCTTGTACACCCTACATCTGCCATCATCATCCAAAATCACAGCGACGAGTATCATCGTCGCGAGGTTGATGCAGCATACATGGATGATGTAATAATGCTGAATTTGATGTAGATAGTAGACGCACAGAGAAGGTTCGCTCGGTTCTTCCGAAATTCGAGACTATGCTTGACGAGACGGGAAGCTGGAAGGGGGGGGATCGTTTGGCGATAGTCTGCTAGCTTTTCGCTGGTGTCTCTTGAGCCGCAATGATCGCGGCGATTGTCGTGCAAGTGTCAACCTTGGGGCGCGAGACAGGCTCTTGCGAGGTCTTGAGTACAATGGCGAGATTGCGCTTGCGATCTTTCCTCTCTTTTGTCGGTTCGGGTCTTCGGCGCACTTCATGGCGACGGCTGCAATGAAACGGGCCGGGACAATTCAAATAGGCGGCGAGTGTTTGTTTCTGTATTTGTTGCTCGGCGCGCCACATGCGAAGTGCTCTCGCGGCACGTGCTGGTGCGGATCAGAACTGGGGCCATTCCGTCAGTGTCCGGTCGGCGATCTGCAGCCAGTTCAGCAGGATCTCCTCCAAGCGGGCCGTGTGCCTCATTAAGCACCGTTTGACTTTGCTGAGATGGTGCACCAGGGCTTGCAGCCCAGCCGAGTGGAAGCAGCGAGCGCCCGCTTTACAAGTACCGCTGAGCTGAAGAAGCGACCAGGCATCTTCCAGACTCGGTGCGTTCAGTTCAAGCTCAATTCCCTCGCGGAACGGATGCCAATGCGACAGATGATCGAGCAGCAAGCCGCCAAACAACACCGTGTCCTTGACATGGGCTTGTCTTTCCGTGCGTCGTTCTGACTTTTGCAGCGCTTTCTCTTCCTGACTGGGCCAAGAACCAACTTTGCGGATGAGATACCTTTCCATGATTCGGCGATGTTCACAGGTGAACAGGTCCGCCTGTTTGCGCGTGAGCCGCCAAAAGCTGCCATCACGGAGGACGTGCGAGGGCGCATCGCATCGTACAGACATGAATGTGACGTGTCTGGACAAACTCTGCGTCTTATCTTACCTTTGCTGCATTGGCGGCCAACTGAACTTTCCTGGACCTTTTGGTCTTACTCGGCGGGCTCTTCCCTTTGCCATCGGCGCATTCATCGGGGGATGAGAAGGCCATGGGCGACAGCAATGGCCAGTAGGAAACCCGTTTAATGAGAAGTGGGAGGAAGACAGTCTCAAAAACATACGATGAATGTGGATGGTCAAACAAAGGATGCTTTCGGCACTTACAATGCTACTACTACCTACTACTACTGATACATTAATCCTACTGGTTCTATTATTACTACTAGTCTCGCGACTTGCGACAGCAGTGGCCAGCTACTACTACTACTACTACTACTACTACTACTACTACTACTACTACTACTACTACTACTACTACTACTACTACTAGTACTAAGCTTAAATTGGTCTCGGGCGCGGAAGCTTGCGGGAAAGGCATTTCGGGAGGGGCCTGGCCGTGCGGTGAGCTACTACTATTACTACTACTGCTACTACTACTACTACTACTACTACTACTACTACTACTACTAGTACTACTACTACTACTACTACTACTACTACTACTACTACTACTACTACTACTACTACTACTACTACTACTACTACTACTACTACTACTACTACTACTACTACTACTACTACTACTACTACGTTTTCTGGTTCCAGTGTTTTGCTTGCCTGCTCGTGCGTGTGTGTCGGCTGAATGCCAGGCTCACTAGATGTTGGCAATGCCGTACGTGTGGGGATGTTCCCGCAATTCTTGCAGGAAAGCGCTCCTGCTGACGATCGTGGGGCCGGCTTTGAGTGAGTCGAGCTTGGTGTACTCGCCGTTGAAGCATCTGTACGCAATCCAGTGCTGGTTGTCCTGGTTTTGTAGGGCTCCCACGTAGTTAGTCAAGTCTTCTGGTGCTGTTAGTGGCCTGAGGTCGAGCCGCCAGGTCACTCGGTCGTGCTGGCTCATGGCCTTCGTATTGAGTGCCGTGCTGAGGACCTCGGACGAGAACCAGCCGTTGCCGGACATGTGGTCCTCGGTGCAGTCTTGCAGTTCCGGGTTCTCGAGCAGAAACTGATTGGCGGCGTAGACGAGGTCTGCCTCTCCGAAGATGTCGTCACCTAGAGCGTTGTTGAGTGCGTGCAATCCGCACAGAGCTCGTTGCTGTTTTTGGAAAAAGATTGCTGAGCTTCTCGTGGTTGTCGCCGTGGCAGTTCGGGTTTTGGCTCGTTGCGTTGGTCGTGAGACGGGTTGGCTGGCCTGCTTGTCGCAGCAACTTGTTCTGCCGGGCTTGAGAGCTGGGGGCGGGCCGGATTTCTTCTGTAGTTTTGCAGGCTTTTTCCTGTGCGCGAAGAGGTCAGTGGTCAAGATGTCTGGTTTCTGCAGCTTTGCGAGTTTGTTCTTGTAGTGGATCGGCTTTTCGTGTGCGGCGGCGAGGGTTTGCCAGAGGGCTTCGATGCCTTCATTGCTGTGTGTGGGCAGCTTGTGTTGCGCGTAATACAGTGTCGTCAGCGCCCACTCTGCGTCCTTGTTGTAAATGAGACTGTTTCGGTTGAACTTCTTCAGTGCGGCCAGAGACATTTTGGGCACGCGACTCAAGGCCGTGTACGCTTGGCCCGGGTTTTTGATGCTTTGACCCAGGTCCGCAAAGATGCCTTCGGGCAGCGTCACTGCCTGTGCTTTGTGGATGGTGCTGGCGTGGGCGAGTACGAGGGGAAACTGTCGTCTCTGGATCCACTGGGCGTTCTTCCCCCAATAGTTGGCACTTCGTCGTTCCACGGCGACGGCGGGCGTCTGGTGCAGGTGGCACCATCTCTTTCCGGCTTTGTCGAATTTGACCCAGATGGTGGTGACCTCGTCGTCTAGGAGTTCGACGGATTGGACTTCTCCGCAGGCGCCGTTGACTAGGCCGTCTCTCACGTCCCAGTTTTGTTTGTACATCACTCGACTGCCTACCGCCACTGTGAGTAGGGATTCGAGTCCACCGGTGTCTTCTGGATCGATGTAGCTGTTGCTTGGGTCCGCGGTTTCGCCGGTTTTCGCGTACGTGTCGATGCAGGGACATTCGTAGCAGCGGGTCTGCTGTTGCTCGGTGTGGTGGTGAAATATGCGTGCGTTGGTCACGGCGACGGCCTCCCGCGTGGCGTGAAGGTGCATGGCGTTGCGAGCTGGCTGGACGCCGTTTCTGCGGCGGCTGACTCTGCTCTGGAGGATGCGGACGTCCTGCTCTGTCCACTGTCCGATGCGCAGCCTGGCCAGGAGTTCTGCCCACACGGGGTCCAGTGCGGCTCTTTGATTCCCCTGCAGTTCGAGCAATCGAAACTGGGTCCAGTGTCGCTCGCACGCGAAGATGGGCTTGCCGTGCGGCGGTGGCAATTGGTAGAGGTCTCCGAAGAGGACGAGGTGGATGCCGCCGAAGGCGGTCGCATCGTTGCCGGTGGCCAGTCGCAGGTGTCGATCGATCCTTTCGAGGGTTTCATCCGAGACGAAGCCAAACTCGTCTAGTAAGAGTACTCTCGCATGTTTCCAGAGCGTGCGCATGCTCTCGAGCTGAAAACCCCGCGGCGGTGGAATGTCCGTCGACTTGCCGTAGCTGTTGTTTGTGACTGGAAGGGACAGTGCGGTGTGGAGTGTGACGCCGTTGATGTTGAACGCCGCCACGCCTGTTGGGGCCGTGATGACCACGCCGACACCTGCTTGCCGCAGTTTGTGCGCTACTGCGCGGAGGATGACGGATTTGCCGCTGCCGCCCGGTCCGTGCACGATTAGCCTCAGCTGTTCATTGGATTTGGGTGTGGTCTTTGGCGCTTCCAAGACGAAGGAGATGATGTAGTCCATGACAGTTCTCTGGTACTCGATCTGCTTGTTGTCGGTGTCTGTTTGCAGGAGTTCGAAACATTCCTGGCAGGGAGGACAGGGGGGGCGGGGGGGGGGGGGGGGGGGGGGGGGGGGGGGGGGGGGGGGGGGGGGGGGGGGGGGGGGGGGGAGGGTGGATGGGGGAAATGTTGTCGTCTGTGTAGCTTTTACAGGGGCGATGGCGGTGCGCAAACGGACCCTGTCCTCGCCGGCTTCCACTGGGGCGAAGACGTCGCTTGCCATGCCCGAAGGTACGTTGTCCGGTGCGTCGAAATCGAAATCTCGTCCGTGTCGATTGCGGAGGCATTGCATGATTTTGATAGAGTCTTTGTACTTTTCCTGGTCGAATCTGCTCAGCGTCCAGCCTCGCAGGCTTGATCGGATGCTCGCTTTCAGGTACATGGTCGCCTGCACACGTTGGATTTCTCGCGCTGCTCCGATGGTGTTGTCGAGCTTTGGGTAGCAAATGGAGTTCATGAAGTCCGGGTAGGCTTGGCTGTCCGAAACGATACGCGTGAATGCTCTGGTGTGGCTTCCTCGATCTTCGGGCTTCAGCCAGTCGCCTGGTGTTTTCCAGACGTGGTGGAGTAGGAGCTTTGAGAAGTAGTAGTCCTCGGTGTCGGTGTCCGGGCTGAACTGCCGGTGTCCTACGATGGCTGGTCTAGTCCTCGGCAGTGGGCATGTAGTGGCACCACGCGTTTGTCTGTGCTGGAAGCCCGCACAGTAATCGAAGAAGCTGATCTCTTTCCAGGGTCGCTGTACCATGGCTCCATCGTTTCCTTCCACGGGGATGTCCGTGATGGTGTCTGGGGTGGTGTTTTGGATGTTGGTGTATCTTTGTTGGGCGGCGGGAAGTTCGCTTGCGTGCTGGTTGGCGTATGCGTTGGGGTTTGCTATTGCCAGCCTCACGTCCTGGGGTCGAACCCAGAGCGTCCACGTCTGGGGACGGCCGACTTGGATCCAGATGTGGTTGCGGGAGAAGAGCACTACGGGGTAGCCCAGCAAGAGGTGGCAGGCCTCGAAGGTGGAAGCTGTTCGGGCCTGTGTTGCGGCGTGTGCAATTCTGTAGGTCGTCTGATGGAAGGGCCCTTCCTTCTGGGTGAACTGTTCCAGGAGGCGCTCGACTCTTCTGGCGGCGACGTGGTCTTCTTCGGATTTGAAGGTGTAGCCGAGAATGTAGCGCGAGGCCATGCTGAGTTCGCATATGGGCTGCAGGTCTGTGCTGCTTTGCCATTCCAGGAGTATGTTTTTGTTGTACTGTCCCATGAGTGTTCCGGTGCCGTTGAGGGGGTCGGGTTGTTGCTTCGTGCCCGGATGCCGTCGGACGGCGATGCTGGATTTCACGCGTCGAGTCCACTGCTCCTTGGCGGTGCGTGTTCGTGCTCTCGGCTCCGGTGCATGAGGATAGCCGAATCTGCAGTACTGGAGGTTGCCTGCATGTCGTCGGCAGTACTGGTTGCAGTGGTGCGCTTGGAGGCTTGCCAGGCTGCTGAGGCACTTGTAGTCGGCTCGGTCCGGCCTGCGTCGCAGGTGCACGTTTTTCCAGCGTTCCGGGGTCGTGGTGCAGATGAACTTGTCCGTGAGGTCTTCTACGGTGCGTGGCTGGATCTTGCGTGCGACCTCGTCGTCGGTGAGGTGCTCCGCGTCGTCTGCTGAGAGCTCTGTCGGCGGAAGGCTGGGCTGGACCTTTTCTCGTGTCCAGAGGAGTATGTGCACGTGAGGGTAACCTCTTTTCTGCCATTCCACCCTTACCACGTAGTCCTGCACGTGGAAGGGCGGTGCCCACTTGTGGCGTTGCGGCCGGCTCCTTGTTTGGCGTGTGTCCTCTTGGGTTCTGGGGGCGGCGGCTTCGTCGGAGTCCTCCTTCTCGGAGCTGTGGCTTGACCCGTGGTCGTCCTTCTCGGATTCTGCTTCGTCGGTGTCGGTGTCTTCTGTGGCTTCGGGTGACGCTGGGCCGAGCCATCGCAGGAAGCGCTTGACGTGTTGGAAGAACTGTCTGGCGACGATGGCCGGCATGCTGTTGCAGAGCTCGTTGGCGGTGTAGGCTCTTGTCTCTTCTTCGTCGTTTTGCTCCTTGCTTCTCTTGCGAGCTGGCCTTGCGCTCGTGTCAGATGCTGTTTCTGTGGTTCCGGGCTTCGGCATGTCTTTCGCGTGTTGGCTGGGGCTTGCGTCTGCGTGCCACTTGTGGTTGGGGTCCTCCATGTACTTTGCGTAGATCCAGGCCGCTAGGGTTCGTCTCGATTTTGTGTCTAAGGGCTGCTTATGTAGGTGTTCGGCTCTCAACAGCTTTGCGTATATGCACGCGACGAGGATGTGCCCTTGCCTGGCGTGGCACGTGAGTGTCAGGAACCACTGCGGCGCGCCCAGTTGTTCGAACATGCTGAGGGCGACTCCCTTCTTTGCGAAGACGTACGGCTGCGTGCCGGGAACATCGCGGAGCGTCGTGTAGACCTGCCTACGAAGTGCTTCTGTGGGTTGTGCAGCAGCGCTTGGCTTCTGCTGAGCGATGCGTACGCTGGTGTTGCTGCTGATTCGTTTTTTGAGCCACGTCTCGAGCAAGAAGTAGATGTAGTCCGGACAGTTTTCGAAGCGCGGGTCCGCGCCGAGCAGACGCTGGCGCGTGTAGTCCGCGTATTTCATGTCTGGGTTGTAGCCGTACTCGCCGGTGGGGAAGAGGTGCGGAAACACTTTGACGTCGGCATCGGTCATGAGGTTTGCCATTAGTTTGTGTTGCCCCAAGTCGTGGGTGTCGGCAAAAGGTGCCGTCGGTGCTTCTGGGAACGTGTACTCGATGTTCGCGATGCTGGGTGCGCCCTGGTCGTTGTTGTCCTGTTCCGGGTTCACTGGCCTGGCATGGCTTTCGATTCTGTTTCTGTCGGCTTCTGCGTCGCTCTCGCTTGAGGAAAGGTGGATGTGGGCGCTCCTAGTCATCTCGTTCTTTGGTGTGTCGTGTGTTGCTCCGTTCGCGGCGGTGTTTCGGCTCTGCCGCCGGAGCTCGAGTTTCTTTCGCTTGTGGCTGGTGCGCGTGTACTGGTACTTCTGCTGGAGGCGTTGTAGGGCGGTGTGTATTTCGGGTGCTTTGTAGAGTCTATGGTCCCTGTGCAATTGCTCAAGCGCTCGGTAGAGGTACTTGACTCTGGCGTGGCTTGTGAACTCTCCGCTCGGGGAGTGTACGTAAACGTTCCCGTGTCTGTCCAGTCGACAGTTTTCGAGGACGCTGGACAGGCGGGGTTGTTTTAGAGGTGTGATGTACATGCGACCCCATTGTCCACGGGGTCCGCCGGACGGCATGTCGATGAGAAACTGGGAGACTTGCGCCATTGCAAGCAGTCGTTGTTCCATGTAGTTGAGTTGCTGCAGAACTTTGGATTGTCGCGGCACTTCTGGGAGGATTGCCGAGGTGTTTTCGCGACATTTTTTGCAAAGGGCTGTCTGCATGCTGGGGGTCGAGTCCGCTCTGGACTTGCGCATGTACCGGAGAGGGGTGAGCATGTGGCACTTCGGGCAGACTTCGGAAAGGCCGTAGCGTCGCCATTTGCTGATGATGCCTCTGGGGCTGCTGTAGACTCGCTGGCGGAATTTTAGGCGGCTGCGGAGTGCGCAGTTCTGAAAGTCTTCGTTTAGCAGTATGCCCGTTTCGAGCTGTCCTCTCGGGAGGCGTCTGATTGCATTCTTCATGCTCGTGTCGTTCATTTGCTCCACGGCAGGTGTGTTTGGTTTGACCGGCGGGTTGTTATCCAGTGGCAGCGGACCTTGGCTGTTGTTGCTGACTGAAACCGCACCATGTGACCACTAGCTGTCTTACAATTGTTCCTTCTCGTTCGCTAGGGCTCCCGGCCGCGTTTGCCGTATCCTTTGCTGCATCTTTCATCCTCTGTACATTTCGGTACATATGGCGCGGTTATAGTTTGCAGCTGTGGTTCCGGACCTGATGGCGGCGGGCTGCGTTGCATGGGCGGCTGCGTTGACAATTAGCCGTTTGCGTGCTCGTCCTAGCTTGCTTGTCCGAGTTTCGGGCCGCGCTTGCCGTAGCCTTTGCTGGATCTTTCCTCTTGCGTACATTTCGCTACATATGGCGCAGTTGGTTCCGGACCTGATGGCGGCGGGCTGCGTTGCATGGGCGGCTGCGTTGACAATTAGCCGTTTGAGTGCTCGTCCTAGCTTGCTTGTCCGAGTTTCGGGCCGCGCTTGCCGTAGCCTTTGCTGGATCTTTCCTCTTGCGTACATTTCGGTACATATGGCGCGGTTATAGTTTGCAGCTGTGGTTCCGGACCTGATGGCGGCGGGCTGCGTTGCATGGGCGGCTGCGTTGACAATTAGCCGTTTGAGTGCTCGTCCTAGCTTGCTTGTCCGAGTTTCGGGCCGCGCTTGCCGTAGCCTTTGCTGGATCTTTCCTCTTGCGTACATTTCGGTACATATGGTGCAGTTGGTGCCGGACCTGATGGCGGCGGGCTGCGTTGCATGGGCGGCTGCGTTGACAATTAGCCGTTTGAGTGCTCGTCCTAGCTTGCTTGTCCGAGTTTCGGGCCGCGCTTGCCGTAGCCTTTGCTGGATCTTTCCTCTTGCGTACATTTCGGTACATATGGCGCGGTTATAGTTTGCAGCTGTGGTTCCGGACCTGATGGCGGCGGGCTGCGTTGCATGGGCGGCTGCGTTGACAATTAGCCGTTTGAGTGCTCGTCCTAGCTTGCTTGTCCTGAGTTTCGGGCCGCGCTTGCCGTAGCCTTTGCTGGATCTTTCCTCTTGCGTACATTTCGGTACATATGGTGCAGTTGGTGCCGGACCTGATGGCGGCGGGCTGCGTTGCATGGGCGGCTGCGTTGACAATTAGCCGTTTGACTGCTCGTCCTGAGTTTCGGGCCGCGCTTGCCGTAGCCCCTGCTGGATCTTTCTTCTTCAGTGTGTTGCGCTTGGCGAGTGGGCCGGTTCAGGGCTGGGACTGGACCTCATGGCAGGCTGTTTTTCTTTGGGAGCTGCGTTGATGACAATTTGTTGTCTTACGTACTTACTCAAGTGATTTGCTCGGGCTTCTGGCCGTGCGTGCCGTATCCGTAGCTGGCTCGTGCTTCTTGGCTGCATTCGGTTTGTCGTGTGTTTTTGGGGAGTGGTCCGCGTCGGTTTGCACCGAGCTCGATTCGTTCGCCTCTGGCTTTCTCTGCTTTAGATTCTCGTGCCGCTCGCTGCGCGATGTCGGGCACGGGCCCTCGTCTGCCGAATCCCTTGGCCAGTCTTGTGTCTTGGTCCCATTTTGGCCTGGGTTTGTCGTGTTTCCGGCCCCTCTGCGTGTCGTCAGTCTCCATGTTAACTGCGGTGTTGCGCACCTCTTCCGCAGACGCGTGTGCTGGCGCTGGACGTGAGGACGCCGACGTGTGAGTCTTCTGGCGTTTTCTGGTGTTCGTTGTGGGGCGGTCCGTTGATCTCTTGTCGGAGACGAAGGGCCGGGAGCCGATGATCGGTGGCGGACTGCAGTCGCCGCGAGCTGAGGTGGGAGCTTCTTCTTCAGAGCCGCTCCTTAGTGTGTTGCTGCAACGAGAACGTGATGAGTCCTCGTGCTATTGGCCTCGTGACGGACCTCACAAAGACACGTTTTGTCGAGGTGCGCAATGATCTCCTGTACTGAGTTGCGAGTCTGGTTCCAGGGAAGGTTTCGACGCTTGGGTGCCATGGCTGCGGTTGCTGATTAGTTAGGTTCTTGTGGAGTTCTTTTGGTTTGCGTTGTGATGTGCTGTCGACTCTTCGTGGCGACGGAGGGAGTGGTTCTTCTGATTGGTTCACGCCTGCGTGCACTTGCGGTGCTAGGAGTCAAGCTGCGTTCTCTTCGGCCTCCCTTTTTGTTGTTTCGGTTTGGCGCATCACACGCGGCTTTTGTTGTCTCTTTAAATAGTGCATTACGTTCCGTGGGTTGCATACGTGTGCTGGTGGACTGTTGTCGATGTCGTGGTCGTTGTTGTTCTTTTTGTTGGCAGTGCGGATGGAGCAGGGGTGACGGTCAGATGTCTTGTGGCGGTTCTTCGTGTGCTACGTTGGAGGTCTCGGCCATTGTTGTGTGCGCATGGTTGAGGACTGTGCAGTCTTTTCTTTGTTGTAGGATTTGAAGGGTTTCCTCTTCAAGCGTGGGCACGACGTCGATCCATGGTTTCTCGCCGTTGTCCGGGTGAGTGCCGACGATGTACATTTCGCGGACAGTCTGTCCGTATTCTGTTGCGAGAATGTGCCGGTACAGGTTGAGCTGGAGTCGGTAGTGTGAGACGGGGCAGTCCGGCATGTGTTGAATGGGCGGCAGCATCTGTTTGCCGTAGTTCCGGTGTTTGTGTTTGAGTTGGCTGGTTCGTTTCCAGTCGATGATGATCTTGTCGCCGTTGGGATGTTCCGCAACGAAGTCTATGGTGCCCGCGAGTGCATGTTTTTCGCTGTAGATCTTCCATTCGGTTCGATATGTTTTCGTATTGTTTATGTGGTCCAAGAAGCGCACCAGCAGTTGGATTTCCGGCGTCAGCTGCGCGACGATTCCGCCGTTGAGAAGCTGTTCGAAGTGTGCGTGCATCTCAGTGCCTGCTTCGGACGTTTCTCTTGCCTTGGTGTTCCACTTGCGTTTGATGGCCTCGTCGTCCAAGGTCATTCGCTGACAAAAGGCGTCGAGTTCTGGGTGTTCGTGTCGCAAGCGACTTAAATGAAGGCAGATCTGGTCCAGATGTGTTGCGGGCTGCTGAAGCAGGTGCTTAGGTTGTGTGGCGTCTTCTGGAAGGAGCGACAAGTCCGCTTGGTTTATTGTCTGCAGTGCGTGTAGATCGACATAGTCCGGGCGGGGCCACCTGGTGCTGGATCGCATGGTGTCGATGGTGCGCTGCGGTTGGAAAAGCTCTGTAAATTGGTGTATTAATTGGGTGACTGATGTAGGTACTGGGGTACCTTTCCAGAAGTACTTGTGGCTGGATGTGTCAAAGGTGAGGTGCTGGTCCTTTTCGTGTGGGTTGATGTGCTGGAGGTGATCCGTTTCATCTGGTGGATGTGCTGGCTGCTGTATGTGCGTGGCTTTAGTGTCCTTGCACCGGCGCTGCACATGTTCGCCATGGATGCGTCTCCTTTTTTATGTCTCAGTGTGTCGTGGAGGATGTTGTCGGCTTGGAGTGAAGACAGGGAAACGGTTTCTGGATCGTCGTTGAATGCCATGGCTCCTGTGTTTCTGTACGCGTGTGTTGATTATGTGCATCTGTGGTGTTCATTGATCATGCATGCATTGCCTCTTGATCGAAGTCATGTTTAATGCTGGTTCCACTTGATCGTCTGTCGCCGGCGGAGTTGGTGTTCGGCTTGCAGCGTTGTCGTTTTGTAGATGTTTTGCAGCGCAGTCGGCTGGAGCTTAGGGTTGGTTTTTTTGTGCGCATCGGGAGGGTGTAGGTGTATGTATGTATATGTTTGTATGTATGCAGGCATGTATGTATGTATGTATGTATGTATGTATGCTATGTATGTATCTATCTATGTATGTATGTATGTATATATGTATGTATGTATGTATGTATGTATTTATGTATGTATGTATGTCTGTCTGTATGTATGTGTGTATGTATGTATGTGTGTATGTCTGTATGTATGTATGTATGTATCTATGTATGTATGTATGTATGTACGTATGTATGTATGTATGTATCTATGTATCTATGTATGTATGTATGTATGTATGTATGTATGTATGTATATATGCTTGTTCATGTCGGTGCTCTTTGCTTCAAGATTCGGTTCTTCCGTTGGCGTATATTTTGGCGACCTCGTTGGAATCGTCGTCGGAGATGCCATTAGTCATGAGTGCACGCTGTCCGTGAAGAGTTGTCGCGCGAGACGGCGTGTGTGGTTCCCAGGAGAGTATGTGTTCTGAAGGGGAGCCCCTGCCTTGCCACTCTGTGCAGGGGACGGGAGCTCTCGTATGGAATGATGGTGGCGGTCGGTTTGGTGCTTGTTTTGGCTGATTCGGCTGAATGGGGATTGGTGTTGTGGACGGTTTCAGTGCCGTGGTCGTGCTTATGCAGTGGTCGTCGGAGTTGATGCCTGCTTGCTGTCTGTGAGTGAGGTTTCTTGTATCGGGGTTGTTTTGTGTTCCAGTACGTCGCCGTTGGCGGGTATGTCGATGTTCATGTGTAGTAGCAGCTCTTGTTGTTCGTGTCGGCGCTGTTGCTGGTTGGACCGCTGACTTGTCTGCACGACAATGAAGCGACATGGCTTATAGCGAGTTAAGATTGAGTGGCTGTTGCTCGTCTAGTGCTGCCTGGAAATGGAAATGGCGTGGATGGTAGTCGAGCACCTAGCTTGAGCCCAAGTTTATCTGCCAGGAAGGTTGTTATGCTTTGGCTTGTGCAGCTGTTATTCGCGCAGATTTTGTTTGTGCCTTTTGGTTGCTGCTTTAGGTGCTGCGAGGGGACCGACGGGGTCCGGCATTGGGCTTTGAGAGGCTTGCGCGAAAGACCGGCTTATGGTTCCTGTTGTTGCTCTGAGAGATCTTTGCTTGCAGTTGCAGCCTGCGTCTGTGCTTGGCGTTCGTGGAGATATTGGTAGAGATGGAGTGTTTCCAGGGCGGGCATCAGCATCTCCAAGGCCCACGGATATTCATCTAGTTGGTGGATTCTCTCGCGAGATGCGTTGCTCCTGACGCCGCTTGCGTTTGCCCTCGCATCGAGCAAGAGCTTCACTGTGTCGGGGTTGTCGCTCCACATTGCCAGTTGCAGCGGTTCCGGAAGGAGTCGCACAGCTGCTTCTGATTGGAGCTCGCAGAGGTTTGAAAGGAGCCTGTGGAGGATCGAGTCGTGACCCTTGAAGGCTGCTGCACAAAGAGCCGTTCCCCCGTGTAAGGCATGTTTCTCGATGTTGGCTTTCTGTTCCAGCAGGAATTCTACAGCTTCGGTTCTCCCGTGCCAAGCTGCGTGCCAGAGCGCCGTGGCCTCTAACTGGCTGTCTACGTGGACTGATGAGCTGAGCAAAAGTTTAAGGCCGGAAATGCAGTTGGCGCTGGCGGATGCACAGAGAGCGGTTGTCTCGTAGTCGTACTCGTTGCGGGGCACGTGCCGGGTGTGCACGTCCGAGCGCGCTAGCAGAAGGGTGCTTGCAATTTCTTCGTCGTTATTTTGGCAGGCGATGCTGAAGGGTGTCCGGCCTTGGACGTTGCACTGATTCGGGTCGGCTCTTGCCTCTAGCACCATTTGTGTGAGGGTGTGGTAGCCGCCAGCAACTGCTTCGAGTAGGGCGCTGCGTCCACGACGGTCTGTTGCGTCCGGGTCTGCTTGGTGTTGCAGCAACATGCGTGCGGCTTCCTGTGCGTCTTGCGTTGCTGCGTGCCAGAGTGCCCGATCGTTGCCGTGGCGGTTCACGTCTGCATGGGCTTGGAAGAGGAGTTCCAGGATGTCCGTGTTATCTGCACTTGCGGCTGCTTGGAGAGCGGTGATTGCGCCGTTTGCGGTGTCGACTTTGGTTCCGCCGGGCATGGACGCGTTGACGTCCTGTGGTTTGCACAGGAGTTCTTCCACTTCGGATTCGGAATCTTCGAAGCTGGCATCAATGAGCTGACGGATGTTTTCCGTGGAAGTGGGGATGTAGTTCAATAGCACGACCTGCAGGCGGGAGGATTTTCGGATCTTGTCCTGGTCCTCGAGGAGGCGTGTGTCCTGGAGGATTTTCTGTCGGAATCGGCAGACTCCCAGGTCTGGAGCTAGTCTGGTTTTGAGCTGTCGCACGGTTCTGGCTTCGTCTAGGTGGAGGTCGGCTACGAGGTTGCCTGCGGTGGAGTAGACATGTACTTGGATGGTTTCGATCTTCTGGGTGCTCGGTCGTTTCATTTTGGCTCTCTGGCGGGGGCGGTGGTTGTGCGACCTGATAGTAGTACGAACCGGAGTTCGTGGGGCTCGGGCCATTGATACTGTTGCGGCTGACGTGATGTTGGACATGTGTGTCGTGATGTTTCTGGCTGCGCTTGGTCCTGTGCATGTTTGCTGCTCGGGGCGGGTCGGTTGCATTTGGCTGGCTTGCTCTTTTTTTGTTGACGTGCGTGACATCGGCGTCGCTCGGGTTCGTTTTTGATTGCGGGCCTGCACTTGTTGCTCTCGTGCTGTACAGGCGTTGGCGGGCAGTCTGGACGGTGGTGGTCGGGGCGGTGTTTCACAACTCCTGCAGCAATGGCGGTGGTTTTCTTGTTGGGAGCGTCTACTTTCGCGTTTTGGTCACTGCTTTGCTGTGTTTTTGTTGTTTCGTTTTGTGCGCAGCTGTGGGATCGGGTTCTGTTCGGTTTGGGCCTGTGTCTGCTTTCTCCCGTCGTGTCTTGTCTTCCTGATTTTCCGGCCTCGGGATTGCATGGCTCGAGTGTCACTTGGGGTGTTGGTTCTGCTGCTCTGCTGCAGTGTCGCTTCTCGCGTCAACCGAAATTTTTGCACAGCTTGGCAATGTCGCCGTCGTCTCCGCAAGATCCCTCGAGGGGGTGTTGCTGACTCGACGTGCGCGTGTTATGACAGTCCTCGTTGTGTGGGTTGGCGTTCGTGTCGGTCGGGCCTCTGACTTCTTTTTTTGCATGGCAATGAAGCGACATCGATCTGCATGGTTGATTTGCTATTACTCTTCCAGTGCTTTACCTGGAAGTAGGAATGGAGTGCATGGAAGTCGTGGACGTAGCTCGAGCCCAAGTACAACCAAAAGGAAGGTTGGCATGCTTGGTCTCGTGCACTTGTTTCTCCCGCAGATTTGTTTGTGTTTTCTTTTTGATGCTTTAGGTGCTGCGACGGGATCGTTAGGCTCCGGATTCGGGCTTGGAGAGGCTAGAAAGAGAGACCGGCCTATGGTTCCTGTTCCTGGCCTGAGAGATTTCTGCTTGCAGTTGCAGCCTGCGCTTGTGTTTGGCGTTCTTGCAGATACTGGTAAAGACGGAGTCTGTCCAGGGTGGGTGTCCGCACCTCTACAGTCGACTGGTATAGCTGTAGCTGGTGCATTCTACCGACGGATGTGTTGTTCTTCACGCCAGTCGCGTTCGCCTTCGCATCGAGCAAGAGTTTGACGGTGTCGGGGTTGTCGCTCCACATCGCAAGTTGTAGCGGTTCTTGAAAGAGTCGCACAGCTGCTTCTGATTCCACGTCGCAGAGGTTCGCAATGAGCTTGCGGAGGATCGAGTCGTGACCCTGGAAAGCTGCTGCGCAAAGAGCCGTTCCCCCGTGCAAGGCATGCTTCTCGGTGTCAGCTCTCTGTTCGAGCAGGAACTCCACGGCTTCGGTTCTCCCGTGCCAAGCTGCGTACCAGAGCGCCGTGGCATTCAACTGGCCGTCTACGTGGACCGATGAGCCGAGCAGGAGTTTAATGCCGGAAATGCAGTTGGTGCTGGCGCATGCGCAGAGAGCGGTTGTCTCGTAGTCGTACTCGTTGCGGGGCTCGTGTCGGGTGTGCACGTCCGAGCGCGCCATCAGCAGGGTGGTTGCCATTTTTTCGTCGTTATTGTGGCAAGCGACGTTGAAGGGCGTCCGGCCTTGGTCGTTGCGTTGATTCGGGTCGGCTCTTGCCTCTAGCACCAATTGCGTGAGGCTGTGGAAGCCACCAGCGACGGCTTCGAGTAACGCTGCGTCCACGAAGGTCTGTTGCGTCCGGGTCTGCTCGGTGTTGCAGCAGCATGCGCGTGGCTTCCTTTGCGTTTTGGGCTGCTGCGTGCCAGAGTGCCCGATCGTTGCCGTTGCGGTTCACGTCCGCATGGGCCTGGAAGAGGAGTTTCAGGATGTCCGTATTGTTTGCACTCGCGGCTGCTTGGAGAGCGGTGGTTGCGCCGTTTGCGTTGTTGACTTTGGCCCCTCGGGGCATGGACGCGTTGACGTCCTGTGGTTTGCACAGGAGTTCTTCCACTTCGGATTCGGAGTCTTCGAAGCTGGCATCAATGAGCCGGCGGATGTTTTTCGCGGAGGTGGGGATGTAGTTCAATAGCACGACCTGCAGGTGGGTGGATTTTCGGATCTCGTCGTCGTCGTCGAGGAGGCGCGTGTTTCGGAGGATCTTCTGTCGGAATCGGGAGACTCCCAGGTCCGGAGCTAGTCTGGCTATGAGCTTTCGTATGGTGGTGGCTTCGTGCAGGCGAAGGTCCGCTACGAGGTTTCCTGCGCCGGTGTAGACTTGTACCCGGATCTTTTCGTTCTTGTGGGTGCTTGGTCGTTTCATGATAGCTTTGAGGTGGCGAGCAACAGTACCGGTCGAATTGGCGGGGTTCGAGCCCTGCACACTGTCGCGATTGGTCTGATGTTTTGATATTCACGGCATGGGGTTTTGGCTGTCCTTGGTGCCGTGTCTGGTTACTGACTCTTTGCTCGGGGTTGATTGCACTGGGACAGCACCTTTTTTTCTGGATGCACGTGACATCTGCGTTGTGTCGGGCTGGGTCCTTTTGAGATCTTGTTGGTGGTCTAACATGCTAGTAGTTGCTGCTAACATGCCTTGGTGGGCAGACTGAACGGTCGTAGTCGGGGCGGTGTGTCTCAGCATGTAGTAGTATTGGCGGTGGCGATCTGGCTGGGAGCGGCTGCTTTGGCGTTCGGAGCACTTTGGTGCTGCGAGTTTTCTGGCGGTGGCATGCAGCTGTCAAGATCGGGTTCCTGATCGGTTTTGTCCCGTCTCTTTCTCTTTTCGTGTCTTTTCGGCGGCGGGTCCCGGGAACGGGTGCCACGAGTGTCAGTTCGGGGCGATGGCTTTGCTGCTGCGCTGTGGAGTCGCTTTTCGTGCCACCCTAGGTCTTTGCAGAGCTTGGCAATGGTGCCGTCGTCTCCGCGAAAGATCCTTCGAGGGAGTGGTCCCTTGTCACTTAGGTCCAGCTCTTTGCGGACTTGTCTTACGAGTTGTCGGCGCGGTTCCATCCGAGTTTCCTGCTCGAGCCTTTTCACGAGTTCCTGGAGTTTCGTTCTGTTGTACACGATGTTGCTGCTTGGTTGTGCTTCCTCGTTCGGGGTGCTGATCTTGTGCGGGGCAATGTCGTCCGCTTTGTCGTTGGAACTGGCTGTGGTGTCTGTGCTCTTGGGGTTCCGTTCTGCGTGTTCTGGTTGTGCTTCCGCCTGCGGGCTGTGGGTGGAATTTCGGGGGTGTTCTAG
>CAJNDT010001395.1:0-59137 GCA_905221615.1 Symbiodinium sp. CCMP2592
ACAACAACAGCAACAGCAACAGCAACAACAATTTTAAAGACACGGAGCGAGCGGTCTCTGCTCATAGCGGGCGAACAACAAGAACAATTTAAATGATTGGACACAGAGCGAGCGGTCTCTGCTCATAGCGGGCCAACCGTCAACAATATTTCATTATAATGGACGATGAGCGACGGACTCGTGCTCGATCATAGCATATATTCTCAGTGTTCAACCATATGAAAGCCCACATCGGTCTTCGCATTCCACACTTGCCCATGAAATCGTTGATATAGTGTCGAGATCGGATACAATCCGGCGTTCAATTGGTCGTTTCTGCCATGATAACTTCTGGGGCCAATTGCTACAAGATCGGACACACATTTATAAGGTCGATTAGCATTATAAGGTGGATGAGCGTTTATAAGGTCGAACAGCCCGTGCTGGACTGCGGGGCTAGCCGTAGGAAGGTTTGTCCGATACGGGTACCCAATATTTAGTGCAAAGAAACCACATCCCACAGTATGTAGGTGACTAACACGACTTAATCATGCAACCAAGGATCGTCGGCTTTGGCGGGAATGCTTCCTTGCAGTCCCTGGCAACCTTTTCCCAGTCCATCTTTTCCTTGGAGAAGTCGTGCTTCCCCTGCCTGTGCATCTGGATCAAGCACTCACGGCATTCCCGAAAGTTGAGCACACCCTGGTTCAAGTTCATGAAGTGGTAACAATCGCAAAACGTCGCACACACATTCATCGCTGCGATCGCCGTCATGTCTCCTCGGATGACGATCTGGAGTCGTCGTTTCCATGGACTGGTCAAGTTGTTCCTGTCGGTCCGGGCCTCCACTTTGATAATCGGCGCCGATTTCCCTTGCTTGGCGTACTTCGCCCTGATCGTGTCGAGGATGTAGTCGCTTGGCCTGGAGCCATCATCAGAAGGCTGCCTCGCCTCATTCGTCTTCGCCTCCAGCTTCTTCGGGGGCAACGATGACGAGGCGGAGAACTTGCCCAGATCTGCCGGGATCAGCGGCGGCGTCCACTCGGTCCCGTCCTCGAAGACCACAGCCACCGACCCGTCCTTCTTCTCGAACGGGTGGCCCGAGACCTCGATGCCGATCTTGAGCTGGCGACATGCCTTGCCCAATGTTTCTTCCCACCAGATATCGCCCTTCTCCCGGACCATCTCTTGCTTGGGTACCTTACTGTCCGGCTTCTCCTTCTTGTCGGGCTTCTGCTGGCGTGCATCATCCTTGCCCGGCTTCTCCTTCTTCACAAGCTTCTGTTGGCGTGCATCATCCTCGTCCGGCTTCTCCTTCTGGGCCTTTCGCTTGGGTCCACAATCACCGTCGGGCTTCTTCGGCTTATCCTTCTCGGCGGCCTTCTGCTTGGCTGCCTGGTGAGGCTTCGTTTGGAAATCTGAGCGGGGAGCCATTGTACGTGGAATCCCACACCAGAATTAAAGAGAAATAGGACCCAAAAACAAAAGCCAAGGACCCCCAAATTACTTAGATGCTACGGTAGCTTATACCTGAACCAATGATAGGGATGCTTACATAGGGTTCTGTGAGGGCTTAAGCTAGGGCCTTAGATTATGAGGGACGTAAAGTAAGACTCCAGGAGGATGGACGATGGCCTGCGGCTCCGACGGTCCGGGCGTCATGGAGAGGGGCTCGACTGCACCTGGGCGAGAGACTGGCCTAACCCGTCGTCGGAGCAGGGGATGTAGGAAGTTATTATGGGAATATTGGGAACTTCGCTCAACAAGGTCACGATGTTTCGCCTGCACTCAGCTCTGGTGTTGGATCGAAGTGCACTCGGCAGTAGTTCCAATAAAGCAACATAACCCATGCCTGTGTATAGCTGGATAGATTACAGCGTATCACAAGACATGTTGGCCGAGACTGCACTTGCGTACATCAAGAGCCTTGCACTGCATAGATAAACCAGGGTCCTGGTTCTTGCGAAACCGATTCCCCCCCTGCGGCTTCATTTGCACAGCGGGGGTTTGACCCCCACATAAGAATCAAAGCAGATTCCATGATACCTGCAGCCTCCCCGTGCTGCAATATGCAGATGACGAACATAGAGCACCACCTGCCCTCAACTTTGTAGCCGTAGCCAGGATATTCCCACCTGTGAAGCGGGCTTCGTGTGAGCCCGATCTTGAATCGCTTCTCAGCAGCCAAGACCGCTACGACTTCGTTGGCGTGAGCGAACAGTTTGCTGGCCAAAACTGCGGTGGGCAGAACTCGGAGATGAATATCTGGATGAGCAAGGATATCGTTCAGTGCAGAGGCCAGGCCGGGCATGTCATGAACCGAATTGGGCACATAGGTTTTCCAATAGTTCGCCGAAGCCAGCCTTCCAGATGCACGGCGGGTCTGTAATCGTATAAACTTTGGTCGTATCTCTTGAGGACACGTTTCAGTGTTCGTCGTGCTCTCTCCAGCAGAATAAGACATCATGCTGCCTTGGTCCCACTGCAGCAGTTCTCGTAGCCATTCGTCGTCAGAGTCATCTGTCGCCATCGAGACTTCTAGTCTACACCAAACACAAGCAATTTCAAGCAATGTATTGACCTATGGGTGCGAAGCTGTTTGTCAGGAAGCCTTCCGGTCAAGCTCCAGGCTAAAGGCTCAAGCCCCCAAAGTAGAACCCGAAATAATGAAGAGCAAAACCCCACAGAATCCATCATCTGCGAATGCTGAGAGAAGCACTCAACATCATCGGGTCGTGGCCACCAAGCATCTCCTCGAAGGCGTTCATGAACCAGTCGTTGTCCATGATCGCCCGGTGGTGCGCCTGGGCTGCTGAGGCTGTTATTTGATAGTACTGTATGTTATGAAGACGCATACTAGATGTTGCAACAGCTGCGAGGGCCAGTTTGCAAACCCGCACAAGGAAACAAACAAGCCTGAGGTCCTCTTGGGTGTCGGGGCCCGAAAGTCAGAAAGCAGCTACACATGCGGTCCAGGTGTCACTCAAACCATCCACAGGCTCAGATGTTTGGGTCGGTTGCATCTCATTTTCTTCTTCATCGCACCCCTTTGTGGCTTCTGCTCCAGCTTGCTCCGTCACTACTTGGTGCGGCTCTTGAGTCACCTGCTGTGCTTTGCTTGCTGTCCTTTTTGCAACCTTGATTGCCGGCTTACGTAGGACTTTTTTGCTGCTCGAGCTGCGACTATTGGTGTCGTTGCTGCCTGCGCTGCTGCTGCTGCTGCTGCTGGAGCTACTGCTGGGGCTGGATATGTTCGGGCAATCATCATCATCATCGTCAGCGTCATCTTCGGCATTTTTACCTGGAGGCTCGCGTGCGACTGGCTGCCGGGATGGGACCTTGTCGGCATTAAGGGGATCCTTTTGCTTCCCCACCATTCGTCTGGCTTGCATCGCTGCGGTTCGTGTCTTCTGCTTCTGCTTCCCATTCCAATGTGCTTGGGGAATAAATGCACTAGAAATCAGTTTCGCATTCAATGGCCTTTAGCCCACGAGCCTCAGGGACCCATTTCCTGCACCTCAAAGCCGATTGTGCATAATGTCTAAACATCGCTGAGCACCTCAAGGTACAGGTCGTTGCCCAACCGTCTCTATCTGCCTGTCGAACCTCTTCCTTCAGCTGCTCGTGGTCCTCTCTATATAAATGTTTCGTTGTCAAGCATACAAGCGTTTCTATGTTGCTACTAGCCAACAGAAAAAGCGGAGAGAATTGAGAATTGGAGTCCGTCCTCGCCCTTGAAAAGCAGAAGCAGAGCTTTCTTGATCACGGTATCAGGGAAGTTCCAGGTTCGACTGAGGCTTCGTGTGCTGGAAAGCAAGCCTTGATAGAACCTCGACTCAAACACCACACCAACAAATCACAAAACCGGGACAATGTCACATTAAACCAGAAAATCCAAACCGCAGAACAGAACGATGCTGGATCAGTGCTGGTTCGCTTGTTCGTGAGCTTCCCCCTCTGGATGTGCTTGATTGGTCGCTGAGACGTGTAATTGATGTCGTGCCGTTTCTTTACGAAGGGTGCTATACATGACGACAAAAGCTTCGCATCCTTGAACCCAGGCTGTCTGTGTGCCTGCTGTGTCTCTGGCTCCTCGTCGTCGTCATCATCTGCACCGTGGCGCAGGCATGCAGCTGGTCGCTTCGAAGCCGGCATGGCCGATCGAGCGAAGAGCAGTCTTACTGCCAAAAGTCCTTCTCGGTATTGCAAGAGTCCGAAACCAGCATTACATGCCCTATCGAGCTGCGACCCATGCCGCTTCCCGGTTGAGGCGAGCAGTTGCTGACTCTTGCACTAGGGGTTTTCTCCCGCACTTTGAGCCAGTTTAAAGGACAATCTTCGATAAAAGCTTTATCGTGCTCAAAGTACAGCTATGCTGTACAATAGACCCGCCATGCTAAAATAGAGCCGCTGTTGCTAAAATAGAACCGCTGGCTCAACTGGATCTATTTTATAGATCCGATCCGTGGTCTGGGTAGGCTGCTGCCAGCAGTCTGCAGCCGGAGGCGGGTCATTGGGTTCCACCAGTTCCCCGCTCCTCCATAAGGCCAGTGCTCCACCTGCCGTGCCCAATCTTACGTGGTTGGCCAGGTACATAGAGCCGCCCGGTCTCTGGCAGAGATCCTTCGCCGTTTCATCTTCATGCAAAAACAAATCATGCTGCTCCAAAGCATCGGTAACACGTTTCAGGGACACCGACAGCTTATCACAGGCAGTAGCAAAATCAGCACTTGGCAAAACAGGCTCACTCAGCACCGGCACAATGCTACGTTGAAGGTGCTCGAGTAGAACCTCACCCCATTGGTGTTGGGCACCCAGGTACTGGCCAGGTGAAAGCATACACCTCCTTCCCAAGCCAGTCCCGGACACCAGGACCGGCCACGAGGCGAAGGTACACAGTCCTCCCTCAGACTGCGCTTCCCCTCTTGGCCTGTCTCCTACAGGTCACCATCATCCTTGCCTCCCACCGGCTTGCTTTTGGGAGATCTTGATCGGTTCTTTTTATCTTCTTTGTCCTGGCCATGATTGCCCTGGTTTTTGGCATCGCCCTTACCATCCGGCCTTAGCCTTGCAGGACCTCCACCTAGGGCATCACCACCCTCACCTCCCCCATTTGGGGGGGCGGGGTTGCGAACCCCCAGCAGGCCAGGGGGGGCATCCACAGGCGTCAGGCAGGCAAGCTTGCGACGCTTATTCTCCTCCATTTCCTTCTTGAGCACTTCCCAGGACTTCCCATTGCTCCTTTTGCGAATCATTGAGTTCCAGCCCAAGCTTGCCCAGAACATCCTCCACATCCATGGCCTCAGCACCTGGATTGGGGTCCTGTAGCACCTTTTCTTGGTACACCGCACTTATCTTGTCCACATTGTGCTGTGCCTCCTTTATATCCTCCTGCAGTTGCTGCATGTCACGCAGCAGGGTTTGCAATCCCACTTTGGTCTCATCTATGCGGCTCTGAAGCACAAGTTTCTTGCTTCCCAAAGATCGCAACTTGGAGACAGCCTGTTGAAACGAGTTTTGCGTAGTGAACGCTTCTTCCAAGGCCGAGGGTGCCGCAGGTTCCAACTTCGCAAGTTCCAACTGGACCATAATAGGGAGGCTCTCCTTGTGCTCCTTGAGCATTGCCATAAGCGGGTCCTCTGGGACCTGCTCTTCGGCTGGCATGACGCCCTGTCTGCGCAGTTCATTCTGCACTGCTTCAGGTAGGGTGCTCCAGTTCTCGAGCAGCACCTCAGTGCCACGCACCTTTCTGGCACGCTGGCGAGGCTGTGGCTTCTGCTGGGTATCACCCTTAGTGTTCCATTCGCCATGCCAAATTCGCACCCTAGCTGCACCTTGCTGGGTATCACCAGCATGGCACTGCCAGGGATGGCCACACATCTTGCAGAACGGGTTCTTCTTAGCTTTCTTGCAGTAGATCCAACTGTCCTTGCATCGAGGACACACCTCGTATGCTGCATTGTTGCGTGGCGCCATGGCAGGCTCGGTTCACCACAGCCAAACAGGCGTGGTTCACCGGAGCCTTCTAGGGAAAAGCTGGGATTAAGAGTCCCGAGCCTCTTCCACAAAGAAACCGTTCGGGCCCCCAGGCTAAACAGTTTCAGTTTCAAAGAAAACTCGCGCCGGCTACGAGTAGGCTTCCCACCTCTGAAAGCAGGGTTCGAGCCGAAAACTTGAGCCATTGCTCGTCTTTTTCAAGGTTCCTCTTTGGCGATGCAGGTGGTGGTGATTCTCCTGCTATCATCTCTTCAGACTCTTCACTTCTTTCACTTCTCCTTCTTGCAACTCCTTGTCCTCGACTGCTTGAGCTACTGCTTGATGATCCCATTTGACCTTCACCTGGATCTTCGTTTTGGTCTTGTTCATCATCACTCGGAGGATCCGAGGCTGCCACTTGGCTTGGGCTGTACTCTTTCAATTCATCGTCTTCTTCTTGGCGTCTTTCTTTCCTTGGAATGATCTCTGGCTTGTCACCAATCGCCATCTCGATTCCGCTGCTTGGCGGCAATCTCTTTGTCGGTTTTCTTCCTACCAACGTATCTTGAACACAATTCCATGGTGTTCCTGTTGCTTCAGCAAGAACCTCTACATCGTACAGTGGCGTACACTGTCTCATTGTTCTGCACTTCACAATTCCTTTCCTGGTGCTTACCAGGTTGAGGTTACTCACCGAATCCTTTCCAACGAAAGTTCCTTTTCTCCATGCTTCACCTTTCTCTTTAACTTTTGGCACTGGCTTTGCCAAAACGACACTTCCCCATGGCGCTAGCGTTCCTTTGTATTCTCTATCAAACAGTACTTTAGAAGGTGTTGATCCTTTTCTTACAACAAACCTGTTTAACAGAAATGCTGCATGTCTTGCTGCCCATGGATATAGTGTACTCTCGGAAGTGATCTTCACCTTTGCTTCCGATTCCACTCCGTACACCAGTGTCTTTGACAGATTCCAAACTGTCTGAACCCATCTTTCAACTTGCATTCCTTTGTGCTCATCTGGTGCAACATCTTGTATCTCCGTGTCGACATTTTTCATCTTCCTTATCCCCTGCACTTTCTTCCTTAGTGATACCATTGCTGGCTCTGTGTCTGTCCTCAGAATGACCTTCTGGTTCAGCAACATCAACACTCTGCACACTTCTTCCACCAAGTATGCTGTTGCTTCTTTTGTTGGCGCAGGGATTACATGAACAAACTTTATTGATTCATCAACCATCACTAGACCGATTGTCAATGCATCCTTGTTGTCCTTCGTGTTCTCTTCATCTCTCGTTCCTGTGAACTTGAAATCCATTGAAACCAATGATGCATCGTTCTTCTTTTCTGATACATCGAAATTGTCTTCTCTTGATCTTGTTGCTTGACAGCTCTCGCACCAATCTGCTTTTGGTAGATGCGTCAATTCGTGCTTCTTTCTCTCTTCCTCTGTCGGCTCTTTTGGTCTTTTCTCTCAATCAGCTTCTCTTGTAAATCCCAATTCCAGTCATAAAACATAACATAACAATAACACAATAAATAGAGACTGAGAAACTGAACCCTGTTTTTTACCACTTCGACAAGACGCGCCGAGACGGTAAATAGTGTCCATGAACACCAAATCTGTCGATATTTGCATGGGTTTCGACTCGAATCCGAGGTTGGTCCTGGGGGGCGGGTTGCCATATATGTATATATACACACACACATACACGCTTAGGCTTTTATAATGTACCAATATTGGAACCCTTTTCCTTAAACCCTAAACCCTAAACCCCAAGCCCCAAATGGTACATAGCAAGGCTTCAATGTCAACTTGTGGATTCAGGGTCTCGAAGGGCTCGCAGGTTTTGTGGCTTAGGGTTTGCTCTGTTGGAAATCCAGCACGGTCGCTCATGTCGTAGATTTTAGGTTCAAAGTGGTAGTGGTGCTGCAACAGCGCAGGACAGGCGGTAGACCGGCGCCATGAGGGCAATGATCTTCCTGGGCTTGGTGGCCGCGTCTGCTGGACACGGATTGTACCACGACAACGAAGTTCTGTTTTCGCATTTTGATGTCAGTGACAGTGTTTGGGAGGCAATAATGTGGGACGAATTCTACGCAAAAAACACGTTGAGTCTGAGTGGTATGGCATTCACGGTCCGTGCATTTAGCATATCGAAAGGCCAAGATCCAGACGGCAACATCGAAGTGGGCCAGCGGCAGGCGTTTGCAGGCTCCAGTGGCACGTTTGTCTTTCGACTCGGGCGCCACAAGACCAAAGAGGTCGCCATCTGGTTCAAAAACGAACTGAACGGGACTAACAAGTGCACCTCCTTCAAAAACCCAAGCCGCCTCAACTTCGCATTCAAAGGCGACTTGGAAGTGCGAGTTCGATCTCCGTTCTCCCAGACCCACCACGTGATCAAGGATGTGCTGATCGCGCAAGGCAGCTTTGGCTTTGGACTGCACAACGATTGGTGGTTTGGAGGCAAATCGTGTTACAAGGACGATGACGATTCTATATTGGATCACCGCGTTCATTGCAGAAGTGAGGAAGATGCTGATGGCAAAGTGGTCAACGTCCGTTTCAAGCGTGGGCGGTTTGAATCCGATAATCGTCAAGCAGTTAACCATGTTGATGTCGAGCAGATTGTGTTTGAGCAGCGGGGATGTGGCCGCGGTTGCCACACCCGTTTGCCATTCAACCAGACAAATCTTGCGGCGTTGCCCGACACCAACAACACAGGCCTTCCAGTGCACGGCAATGGTGCGCCAAAGGGCAGCATGACTTTGCCAGTGGAGCATGCTGCTGCGGTGACACGCCGCAACCAGAGCACACAAACACTTTTTCCATAGTACAAAACGTTATCTACTACTGGTCGGCGCTGCAAAATAGCCATTGCCGTTATCGTTTTTAGTTACTGTAGCTAAGACACCATGGATCTGTACAGCGACATTCTGTCCTGTGCTAGAAGCACCAAACAGTTTTTAAGCACATCGCAACCTGAAAATGAGCACGGCTATTGTCATTCGACGTCCACGAAAGTAGCCGGGACCCTGTTGTGCCAGTTGGCACGGAGGCCTCTGGCTCCGGGCTGCCGCTTGCTCATCCTGCCGGCAGAGGATGCCCGCAGCTCAGGGTTTAAGGGGTTCGGCGTTCTGGGGCTTTAGGGTAGGCTAAACTTTAGGGTCTTCAACCAGGTGTTGTAGGGGTTTAGGGTTTAAGGGTTGAATGTGAACAGGCCATGATTCCGTACACTATACTTGGGTTCTTCATGCAGGCGACCAATCCGTTTCCTTCCGCCCGGAAGCGGGTGAGAATGAATCCGGGGTTTGCCGACCGGATTACGTGGCAATCCCCAAACCCTAAACCCTAAAGTGTTTGAGTGCGGGTGCCGGAACTGGTTAATGCAAGTTCCAAAAGCCCTTTGATTTCTGTAGAGCAAAAAAATAGTAGCAGTGTTTTTAGGTTTCCTGATTGTAGCTATAAAGTCGAATGTAAACCCCCAAACCCTATTTTCATTTCGAAGACCCTTTATAACTTAGTAGCCGAACTGCTGATCTTTCACATGTTGGGGTCTGTAAAAACCCACTACAATGACGAAGGCGGAACCGCAACTGAATCATGAAGGCCGAAGCACTCCTACTTTTTTAAATAGAAACGTTGACTTTCGTGACCGCGGACTTCAGGTTGTTTGAGCAAGGTTCCCTACTGATATTCAGTATCAGACTCCACTTCTAAGATCAGAAGACGTAGTGACGAGGTTAACAGCAAAGTCAGGAACACAAAACCTGAAACCTTTCAAATTTAGCTTTTTGGGGTCCCTGCTTATGAGTTCCTTGAATAAGCCTGCCGTAAACTTTTAAGCCCTAAACCCTAAACCGAAGGCCGACGAACTAAACGTAAAACGCTGAGGAAGCCTTTGCTGTTTAAGAAGCAGTATTTTAGGATTTTTAGGGCTTAAGGTTTGGGGTTGAAGAAACAGTGCTGAAGCCGTAAACCCTCACTCAGACCCCAAACCCAAAAAACCCTCGTGCACCCACTGCGCAACTTCATGCGATAGAACAGCTTTTAATTGTCGCCAAGCCTTGAACCTTGAATCCTTAATACCATACCTAGCAAGCCCTATGCTATTCTGGAGAAGTAGACGCCATGTGCAACTGTATTGGTTACAATTCTTCGAACTCCCCAAAGCTCAAACCCTTCTTGCTATACGTGAGCCGCTTCCGAAGCCTAAGTTAGGCTCAGGATGGCTCAGCACCGGATGTCAGCAATTACACCGGCTGAAGATACTAAATCCGCTGTGACAATCATAGCGGCAGTCCCATAGTCCAACCAAGTACCAAGTAGGAGGTAAAAATACCTAGAAGGGTCTCCATTGTAGTTCAATTGTTTGTGTTAGCTTATGGAGGATTTCAAGCAAAAACCTGTTTATGCAAGAACCCGGAACTCAATGGCTTATATACATGGTCGGGCTAGCGAAATTTAGCATTATGGGTTGTTACAGGTATTGGGGCTTACGCCCACTAGTCAGATAAGAACGTGGGTCTAGGATGGTAGTTATGTAGGTTGATATTTGGCGAAGTCCATGAGGATTAGCCGCTTGTACCTGCAAAGTTAAGGTTTTTTAGGGGTTAGACTTCGTAGTAGGGTCGGCAACCTTTTTTGGAATATTGCAGTTGCTACATAATCCCAAAGGTCAACCATCCCAAAGGTCAACCTTTAGGTCGCCTAGGCTACTCGACAGCTGAAAGATTTCGGGGTTGAGAGGCTTTGTGGTTTCGGGCCAGAAGGGTCTGGGTTTGGCGAGACGGAGGATAAGATTTGCCCCAGACCTCGAAGGCTACAACCCGAAGCTCAAGACCCTACGCCCTATTCCGCTATTTTTTCTGTTTTGGGGGTCGATCTGATTGTCGTATGCCACAGGTTTTTGTCTGTCCGTTCAAGGGAATCTAGGGTAATTTCGTATAAACCCGATTCATGAGGAAAGTGACATTTCGTGGAAAGTATGTGGGGGGCGGCTACGGATACGTTAATTAGCCCGAGTCAACAGCTTCCGAATGCTGCGACGACGCCCTCAAGATGAAGGGTTTGCAATTTGTCTTCAGGAGATCAACTCCAGAACAGATAACGGGGACATTGCTTGCGATGGAAGATTTCAAGAAAACCATGAGACAGACATTCTTTGCGAATCAAAACTTCAATCTGAGCATCAACAGGAAAGGTGACGGGCACACCCGAAAAGATGAGGTAGCTTTCTCGGCCCTTCCATGTAGGTAGCGGTAGCACATTTCCTATTCCAGTGGCGTGGCGAGACTTTCAGCTCCCTTCCATCGCAAAGTGGCCCCCTCATCCCTCATCTTATATGAGGATGATGCTCTAGAAGACCTTGAAACGCAAGAAGTGTCCCGCTCATGCTTTCTGACGATGATGCCCTAGAAAAAAATTGAGCCGCAAGGAGTGCCCCCCCGCCCTCATCCCTGCATCTTTTCTGGCGATGATTCTTCAGATAAACTCCCATCGCAAGGAGTGTCACTCACATTTTTTTTGGTGATGGTTTCTGGAAACTTAGCCTTAGTCCCGACTCCTAAAAAAACGATCCTTAATATAAGGGCCTTAATAAGTATAATTATACTCAAATTTAAGGGACCCCCCCAAAAGTATAGGTAATTATTCAGGCTCCTTTATTAGCCCCACAGCCTTGTCTGCTGAGGTGTCTGGGCGGGTGAAGCTTAGCGGCAACACCAAGGAAGGACTCCTTGCAAGTCGTCAGGCAATGCAACGGGTCGTCTTGTGGCAATGGGCATGTAAAGCATACCTTCAAAGTCCCTGTGCAACTAGTTCGTGTCCTACCCCAAAACCCTTCTTGAAATGATTCTGATTCAAAGTATTGTGATCCTACAAACAATTCCGAGGGATTTGGGATGATTTGGGTTAGGGGTAGGGTGAGGCATTCAAGGTTTAAGGGTGTGCCGTTCAGGATATTTGTGGCTCGAAGCAGCAAGCTCCTCAAAATTACCCACAATCCCTGAAAGGAACTCTTATTATGGAATATCGGACCGTAGACCCCAAAACCCAAGTAGTGGAGTCCTTAAAGGAACTCCGAAGCCGGCAACCTCAGGCTCTGAACCTCGGAACCTCCAAGCTTCGAGCTGCTTAAACCCTAAACTCTCGACCCTACTTATAGTCTCCATTGTAGCTCGTTCGTTGGGTATAGGATGATAGGATAAAACGTGGTGTAGGTTGTAGCCTCCACGGCTTCTTTTTTGGGGTTACCTTGTAGGATCCTGAATATCAAACGGGTTCAACCACAAAGTTGAACTACAATTAACTAGACCCCCCAACTGCCCAGCCCTACCTGGACCCCCCAACTGCCCTTTGTCACACCGTAACATTCTCTGCCGAGATGGGCCCCTTGACCAAACTTGTGGGGTATTGGGCGCCGTTACGGATGGGTCGCTGCGGAAGAGAGCGGCGCTCAAATACACAGTCTCCAGAAAAAGCTGAGAGGGTTTCTTCTGTCAATCCCAAAAAAGGCAAAGAGGGTTTCTTCTAAAGCCCCTGAATCACCAAAAAGGCAAGAAGACCTGAACAAGAGTGTCAACAAGATCGTGTAAACTCTGCCATTACGTAAGCAGGGAAACAGCCGTACTCCTGGGTCAGAAGCCCTTACAGCATACACCGCAAGACCGTGAACCCAGAACAAGCCGCAAAGCCTTGTCAATGCAGCCTTCCCCCAAAATTATTCGGGGGAACCTAGAAAGGAGATACTTACACAAATCGTAGTAGTCACCTACATCCTCCCTTAGGGCTCCAGTTGCTTAAATAGTAAGCTACTTGCCATAACAGTATGAAGCCCCAGCCCTAAACGCTTGAAGGCTGACATATTGCTTCTGAAGCCCAAGGGTCCCAGATGGATCGCATGTGCAAGTCGGTTTGGCGCCACGGCCAAAAGAACTTCCAGGACTAGCTTTGGGTGTAAGGGCTTAGCGGCTACCGGCTTGAACAGAAACCCTGAACCCTTAAGATTTCATAAGGATTAGTCTTGGGTTTTTTGGAACTGACTCCTTAACGTCGGAATGGATTTATATGTATATACATATAGCATGTGTGTATTTTTAACATACATGCATACTTACTTACATACATACATCTAGGCACGCGCACACACACAGAATCAATAATTTTTCGTGTGTGATGACGTCAGGGAGCCCGAGTTCGAGGATGGGTTCCGGATTCTTTGTTTCGGTCACATGGGCTTGGCTAAAATGCATTAGCAGGTACCTGGCCGCTCAGGGTATAAGTCAGGCGTCAAACTCTAAAACCTGTAACCCGGAACCGCTTGGAACCCGAAGCCCTACAATCCTATATCACTAAAACCCCAAATCCCATAAATCCTAAACCTATACACTGTTGGAGGAATGGCGGGATCGGAATAGCAGCTAGTAGGCTACAGCTAGCAGTGCTGTTTCTCCTTCTACAATCTGGCCCGAAACGTTGCCCCACTTATTCAAGGCCTCCACATTAACCCCTCCACCCTTAAACTTTCTGGGTCAGAATGCCCGGCGCGCGCAGGTGGAGCCTGCGGAGACAGTCGAGCTTACGCTGCTTGGCAAAAGGTTGTTGTTTGTATTCAAGGCTCCTTTAAGGGATCTATAAAAGTTGTTGTAAGGGATGTATATGCGCTCCATGAATCAAGGGCTCGTTGAAGGGCTCCTCTAAGGGTTCTTTCTGCGATCCAAGCGGGCTCTCTGAGGGTTCTATGGCGTGGGCTGCAAAAAGCAAACAGAATCGTTCGCAGCAAAATATTACCAGCGCAAGGCGGACATCACTTCGAAGAGACTCCAGAGCGAGGCAATACGCGCAAGCTGGAACGAGCGGGCGGGACGCTCAGGCGCGCACAGCACACACCGAGGAGGCTCTCGAAGACCAGGCTATTGGAGAGCTCGTGCCCACAACACTTCCTACCATAGAGGTGATCGACGTGGTAGGAGGCGGAATCAAATCTTCGGAAGCCAGAACAACTACTGTAGCTGTCACTCTTGCCAGCTCTTTTCTCGCAAGAACAGCTATGATTGCCTTAACTCACGCTTCGCAAACTCACTCATAACCCGACATCCCGAAAACAAGCGATGCAACAAGCATTCTGCACGCAGCATCTCCACTGTCTGCAAGTGTATAAATATGTAGGATTTCCGGTTCCGTTGTTCGGTTTGGGGGTTTAGGGTTCAGGGTTGTGGTTATTTTGGGAAAGGGTTTAGGGTTATGTATAGCCTCCATGCAGTGAGAAGTCTGGACAGATCCATGCGCACATTCATAGCACATATGTTTCCTTATTATAGAGTATATAATATATTCATTTATCCGAAACCTTTTAGTATTATGCTTGTTCCTATATAGATAGAGTAAAGCTTAGGTCGTATGGGTACATGGACCCTTGAAAAAGAGCCCAAGCCCTGAATTCCTGCAACGTCTAGGCTTAAACGTTTTAAAGCCCCAGAAACCCAAGTAACCCCTATAGGCCCGAATTAAGCCTTAAACCAAAGGTGGGTTCTCCCACTCGCCGTGTCCCTTGGCGGTCTGCATCCCGTGCGTTATCGGCTGCTGAGCTGGCTATCGGCTGAGCCGCTTGGGCGGCCTGCGGTGGTGGGGCAGGGTCGGCTCACTCTGATCTAAGTATATCGGGATTGAAACATCGTGTCCCCAGCGGGGTGCGCGAATCTACCTGTAAAGCCTGGGAGCGTGTTTAAACACACTACTTCGTAAAGTTGCGCCTTCCTTTCTTGAGAACACACTACCAGGGGAAAGGTGTCACTTAGATGGTTTGAGGGTGTAAGTATCTGTGACCAGATCGCGTTTCCAGACGTATTTTGAATTCATTCTGGACATATGCTACGACATTGCAATCCAAGAGCATGATAAAACAATTCTGTTACAGCCCTGTAGTCTGAACGATCCCAAAAGTTGATCTTTCACCATGCGTTGATGCACGCCACAATCGGTGAAGCCGGTATCAGAACCAGCGACACGACACAAGCGATGAAATTGCAAGCACATTGATCGCAAATAAATCTCGCCCGTAGAATCCCACGGCCCCGGCCTAGCATCGCTCATGACATCAATCGTTCCTTCTTCGAAGGAACACAGCTGGCTGCACTGTTGCTACCACTTCGTTGAAAGAGCAAGCTTGTACTTCGACAAAACCCGGCGGTTCAGGGTGTGAGAATGCTGTGCCCGAGCAATAGCAACTATTCTTCCAACACAATCTTCATCTCGTTGGCAACTGTTTACCAATGGGTTCAAAGCATACCCGGATTGACGGGCATGCTCTGCCAACGTGTCAGCTACGTGATTGTGCATGTGAAAGTTCGGTATGTATTTGAATCGTGGAAGACTGCGACCGAACGAAATGGTTGCCGCTTTACTGTAGTAGCGGCATGCGGCAAAACTGCATACCATAATCGCTGGCTTGGAGGGCGTCCTTTTTCGAAAGCCAGAGCCCTCTGTTGTACAGCAGGTGAAGGAAACGATCGGCATGATGTAGGGCCCCCCAAACGCTTTCCAAAAAACCAGCATCGCGAAGTCGCCTGTACTTATCCTCACAGATCTTGACAAAGACAGTGGTGTCACTGCCTTTGAACCAGTGCCTTGCCAGGAAGAAAGAAATATCGTATCATTTTATTGAGAAAACATTGCAACGACATACATGAAAATACGTGTTACATGCGAACGGACGTCGATGCCTAGTCCAATCGTAGGTATCGCGGCTTGAGCTATGTAGGCACATGTCTTTGACACTTGTATAACAGCGGACAGGAGCACGCTGGTCGTCTCCTGATCCTTAGCTTCCAATGGCGCACCTTGGGCTCGTATATCGGACCAAGTGTGGCGACCATCAGTGAATGCTACCGCATGCAACGCAACTTTGGCTCATGAACCTAACTAGCCAAGCTAGCAGGTGATCCTTTCTACAAGTAGCTGAGCTATCCCGAACATAGATCATCGACCTTCGGACGTCGAGACGACAAAAGCGGCTCTGCCTGAAAGGGAAGCAAAGCTGTTCCTGCTCTACTGCTACTTCAATGGCATCTGGATCAAGCAATGACACATCGTGGACCTTTGGCGGTGCAGCAGCGGCGGCGGCAGCTGGCGTGTCCACTGCCGACGACACTGTATTGCAGTCCGTTGACAGCTCTACAGAAGAGGAGAAAGCAAAGAACGCTCCTTCCGCCGCGCCAAAGGTTGCTCCCGAAGCAAAGACGTTGTCGAGAGCATCAACACCCTCTCGTCCTGCTTCATCCGGAGCGAAAGCAATCAAAGACATTGATCGTGGAACGAGGGCACCGACCGTGCCTGTGATGCAAGCACTGCGTCTGTCAGCCAGATCAAAGGACAAGGGTTCCAGGACACCGGAGATAATTCCGAAACCTAGTTCCTCAAGAAGTTCTTCGGCAAGGAGATCCAGAAGCACTGCCAAAGTGATGGACAAAGTGCATTCGCCACCTGGAAGACGAGGGAATCCCTCCGAGACGGACGGACGACCCAGGTTGCGGACCACAACCAACACTGATGACACTGTTATGGAGTACACTCCTGCCGAGGATGCATCATCTATCGGTTTCCCATCACCTGCTGACGAAGATCGGAGAGGACGTTCTGAAGAGCAGACTGATCCGGCGCTGTTTGCGCGTCAGATGTTCTACCAGAGCGAAATCCAGAAATTCGAGGCGATCGTGAACCATTTGATGACGGAAATTCGAGAGATGAAACAAGAGGACGAAGGTTCAGAGATGAGGATTCAAGAATTGGTGCGCCAACGGGACACTGCTTACCTTGGCATGCGGCACATCAACGCAAAGCATCAAGAGATGAAAGAAGGTTTTGAAGATTCCATGCAACGGTTGGCTGATGAAGCGAATGCTCAACTGCGTCATGATCGAGGCATTGCCGATGAGATGGTCAATAGTCTTCATCGTGAAAGAGTTGACCTGGTGCGGAACCTCATTCATACCGAAGAGAACGCACAAGGCGAAGGACTCAACATGGCCAGAGAGTATGAGCGACTCACGACCGAGCTTCATGAAAAGGCAAGAGAGAACCTGCAACTACGATCGGGAATTGAAAGCCAACGGTTCGCCATCAATGCTATGAAGGAGCACCTTCAGCTGGTCAAGAATGAAGAGGCAATCGTTGCACAAGGTGCGGCGGAAGGCCAAGATACCATGGTGCGTGAACAACTTCTTCTACGACAAGAGCTTGGGGAAGAAGAAGCACGGCGAGAAATTGCCATTCGTGGAATGCGGGATGCTGAAAATGAACTTCGGCAAGCCGAGGCAAGTGCAAAGCAATCTTTGCCAACATTGCACGACGAGTTGAACGAGCTGAGAAGGAATCTCAAGCTTCAGGAAGACGTGAATGCCAGATCACGAAGTGAACTGGATGCCTATCGTCAAGTACCTTTCCTTGGGTCACAACAGTCGAGCATACCCATTTCGTCGAGAACTGGGAATGCGTTGGTAAGGAGCGGGTTAGTGCTTTTCCAGTAGGAACAGAGGTGCGATCCCCTGAAGGCGTATCCCCTAGTATCCGTAGTCATAGTCCTATCAATCGTGACAAGATTGGAGTGGTGGAAATCACACACGAGCCAAACCCGTTGATCGTTGAGGAGATGCCGCCCGCGCGTTTACCGCAGGGTGTGCAAGGACCAGTGTCCGGGCGCTTGTCGCAGGACACGAACGTCCCAGCAGCGAGATCGGGATCGGTTCAACGGCAAGATGCGCGTGCCGTACGTGAACAGCAACTCAACGAATTGCTTCAATCACTGGGAATGACGGGGCAACGTTCAACCTCGTCATCCAGTACATCTCGAGTTGCAGGCCATGACGGTGACGTCGCATCGGACATTGCAATTGCAGTTGCAAAGCTCGTGGTGGAACAAGCCAATGCTCCTGTCGAACACAACAGTGCCCTCAATGCTAAGCTTGCTGCTATGCAGGAAGAACATCGACAACAGCTCGAGGAAATGCGCATGGAGATGGAAAAGGCTCAGACGGCGGAACAACGTCTCCGCACAGATCGCGACGAATGGCGATTGATGGCAGAGAATCTCCAGAATCAGGAAGATGGACCTGAAGATGAGGAAGAAGAAGAAGGCGGAGATGATGATGATCCTGAAGGTCATCCACCTCCCGACGAACATGGCGGAGATCCCTCTCCCGAACCTGAAGGTGGTGGCGGCGATGACGACCCACCTCGCAGACAAGGTAAGGGCCCAGACCCAGACCCACCTGATGGAGATGATCCTGATGGAGGAGAAGATCCGGAGGTCACCGAGGTGAAAATCTCTCGTCGTGAAGCGGACAAAGTCGTGGTTCCTTCCTTCCCAACGTTACACACCTGGATAATTGGATGGCACAATGCATTGCGAATGTCTTGGGCGCGTGTGCAGACCCAAATCAAGAGGAATGGATGAAGTGGCTTAGTCACTGCTTAGTCCTGCTTTCAGACCATTTCCGAACATCGAAGCGTTGAATGACTCTGGTCACAGGAAGTTCAAGAGCATCGACGTGAAGTTGGGTGTCACGATGACCGCAATGCTACGCGCAGGAGCCGACAAGTCAGCAGAGCTCTACTTTACCTGGAAGTGAACAAGAAAGCAAACCAGTACGTCAGATCTTTTAATGGGAAGATCATCAAAGGGAGGCAGATCATCGCAATGATGTTCGAAAGCTTTCGAACTCGTGACAGGCTTGACATGATCGTGTCACTTGACTACCTTATCAAGGTGCAGTATCAGGGTGACAACAAACTGTATCAATTCTAGCAGACATGGTTGGAGATCCTCAGCCGCGTGCGACCGGAGGACATTCCATCGGAGAAAGCTCTTCGCGACTGCTTATACAGCAAGATCAAGGATTCGCCTGCCATGAAATTCGAGCTTGGGCTTCATTGCGAGCACCTGAACTACGATGATCCAAAGCGAAGTTACGAAAACCTCTTGAACATCATCGATCGGACAATCATGCGGAGACGCGAACAATCTAATCTCACTCAGACTCAAGTTGGGCTACGCCAAATGCTTGAAGGGAAAGATTTGCTCGCTGCTCCTGCAAAGACCGCAACTCCGGCAACTCCGGCACCGAAAGGGGGACATAAGACGCTGCTCCTGTTCTTCTTCAAGGCAAGGCTAAAGCTCATACGAAGACTAAGGCCAAACCGAAGAAGAACAACAGAAGCGATTCCGTACCACCTTCTGCACCTGACAAAAGCAAGAAATTCGATGCAAGTTTCACTTCACCGATGCTGGATGCAGAAACGGAGATAAGTGTCCTTTCAGTCACTCCAAGAAGACCCCAGAGACGCCTACACGTTCCAGAACTCCGAGTCCAGCTGGTCCTACCAGGAACCAAGGTTGAACCAAGTGTGCTTTTCCTTCAAGCAGAACGGGTCATGCTCCAGAGAGAACTGCCCATTCAAGCATGAAGCTCCTGCGACGCCAGCACCTACTCCAAAACCCAAAGCTGGAGCGAAGACGAAGCCCAAGGCTGAAGCAAAGCCCAAAGCTGAACCAGGTGCAGCAGCACCGAAGAAAAGCCCCAAGGGAAAAGCTAAGCCTGCGGCACCGGCCATTCGCATGTGCAGAGCTTGGAATCCGCTAGCTCCTGCGATCGGAAAGAGGTCAGCCTATATGCTTGAAGATGATTCTGACTGCTCATCCATCGAAAGTGACGCTGATTCTGACTGTTCTACAGATGACGAGAGTGCTGGGACGGCTTCACCGACCAGACCTCCAAAGGGGCGCCGAGTGACATTTGCCAAGGATGTTAAGTTCCAATCCTCCAGACCGAGAAGACCATACAAGGAGAGGAAGAGCGACATCATCAAGGTTGATGTTGAGGCAGTGGCCAACGGCGAAAACCGGGAAGTGGAATTGGAGTTCGTGAAGCACAAGGCAAGGTTGAGAGCGCAAATCATGAGGGACATGATCGACAATCCCGATGAGGGTGGTGATCGAATCTCCTATGTTCGGTTACCTGGCACCAAGAAAAGTGGCGGAGGTTGCCTACTACGCGGATGAGGACCAGATGGTTGAACGCAACTTGGATTCAGCATCCGCAGCATCCAGTAAGAAGGTCATTAAGAAGGGTGTCCTCAAATGCATGGTGCAACCAGTCATTCTACAGAAGCCAATCAAGTTCCTCATGGACACGGGATGTGGTCATGACGTGATCGCTCGCAAGAAGATCAATAAGCGCAACTTGGAGACATTGGTTACGCCAGAACCCGTTTGGTTCCAAACAGCCAATGGTGTCACAGACAGCGATCTCGTGTCCAACTTTCAGACTGAATCGTTCAGTGAGCCGATCAATGCTTATGTTCTCGAAGACACGCCATCTGTGTTGTCCATCGGGAAGCGATGTATGAACCTCAACTACGGCTTCATTTGGCCACCGGGGCGTGAATCATTCATGATCGACCCTGAGGGAATCGGAAAGAGGATATCCCTTTGCGTCGACGGTGACATCCCATACTGTCGTTCATGCAATGGCAAGTGTCTTGCTCCTGTGGATCCTGAGGCTACCGCCGTGCACAAGATTCTCTCAGCGGGTCGCAGGAACCACGTACCGAGACAGCCGCAGTTGCCAAGGCAGTGCCAGGTGAAGAAGGTGATGGTGATGAAGCCGGAGAAGCTGAGTTGCCTTCAGCGCCAGATTCCGAACCTCACGAAGTTCCTGCAGATGAAATACTTGAGTCAGAAGCAGGTAGACCTCCGGATCCTCCAGGAGGTGGGGTAGGAGAAATTGCTCACCATGCTGATGACGATGAAAGGGAGATCGAGATCGAGGGTGAAGGGGCACCTACCAGAAAAGCGAAGGTAGGAGCATTGGAAGCAGAAGCCAACACCCTTGCACATTTGCGCACACATCGTTATCGCAATCCGTATTGTGACTCATGCATTCGTGCAAAGATGAAGCATTTCCGCACCATGCGGCGTGGAGCATTCCAGCGAGAATTGAAAGCTTGGGGGGGATTTGGTTATGTTTGACTTCCTCGACATGCGCAAGACTGCAGAAGCAGGACTCGGCATTGATGATGGAGCCAGAGAAGTCCTAGTGGTCAGAGACATTGCTATATACCAGGATGATGGCTGCAATCCCAACAGAATCCCGACACACGGACGACGTCGTCGACGCGTTATAAGGAGACTGTTTGGGAGACGCAAAGTCAAGATGGCCTACAGTGACATCGCGCCTGAGTTCGATGCAGCGATGAAGATATTGAGGATACCACTGGACCACTCGCTCCCGGGCAAGCCCAACAACAATTCTCTTGCGGAAAGGACCAGCCAGGAGATCATCAACACCGTTGCGACTGCGTTGTTGCATGCTGGCACTCCGGCGCAATACTGGCAGTTTGCGCTGAATTGCGTCACACACAACCTGAACATTGAGGATGTCCTGGGTGATGGTGATTCAGCATGGAAAAGGATGGCGGGTGATGACTTCAAAGGGCAAGCCATACCATTCGGTGCCAAGGTTTTCTTCAAGCCCACAGACATTCGGGAGAAGACGTATGACCACAAGTTCGATCCCAAAGGGGTTCCGGGCATTTTTGCAGGTTACGTCATTACTACTGGACAAAAATGGTCACGGAAGTATCGGGTGTGGGACATGAAGGAATTTGCCAACGTGAACCTGTCCATGGATGCAGGGGTACCACGAAGGCTCATGCAACCTTACCAAACCGAAGTCGTGTACTTTCCGGACGAGATTGATCATATTCCCACTCACAAAGATGAACGAGACCCTAGAAGGTCTCAAGGACAATGTGAATCTCGGAGGGAAGGAGATCAAAGACATCGACGATGACGATGATGACGACTCAGGGAAACTTGGTGGCGGCGGCGGAGGAGATCAATTGGACGATGATCGTCCACCTCCAGATCCCGGCGAAGATCCTGATCTCGCAGATATTGAATGGTCTGGTGACGAAGGAGATGGTGAACGCGCTGAAGTCGATGAGAGTTTGCCCATCGACGCAATCGGTGATGCAATACTTGACAGAGATGAACGAGAAGGTCGCGAAGCCGCAGGATTACCTCCATTACCTCCACCAGTAGAACCTCCGGTACGGGAACCCGATGGCCGACGCTCGCTTGACGAAGTCGGACCAACAGGGCGACTCATACCAAAGGGTGAAGAGGAGGATCCTGGAACCATTATCAAGATCCTGAAGGAGAAGAAGATAGCTGCTAAGGACATTGAGCACTGGAGTACGGGAAAAGGCGGAGATGGCGAGGTGTATCTGAATGACGACGGCGAGGCATGTAAGATCGACCGACGTGGAGTACCATACAAGATTCGAAGTGATGGTAGGCGAAGCCTTCCTACCAGACGACCCATTGAGAAGTATACACCAGAAGCATGGAAGAAGATGGGTGAGTCTGAAAAGAAGGCAGCATACAAGAAGGACAAAAGGGACAAAGCCCGTGTTGCCAAGAAGGAAAGGAAGAAAGCCGCGATGGGAGCTAAAGTGATCAACAAAGCGTTGGACCAGATGATCTTTCCAAAGATCGTTCAGTGCGAGAAGATCGATCTGCAGCTCAATATTCGTGATCTTGACGACACATGGGGTTGGGCACAAGAGATGTCTGACGCGTACGCCCAGAACCCGGCGGTCAAATCGTGTTTCAATGCCATCCTCACACGACCAGTCACTCGCAAAGAGATGTTGAACAGTTGAACAGTCCCAAAGCAATGGAAGCTTTCATGAAGGAGTGGAAAGGGCTCTGGGATCAGGAAGTGATTGACTTTCCCACTACTCGCGAGTATGACGACGTCGTGGCGGAAGCTATGAGCGCAAAGGTGAGAAAGTGCACATGGCACGTGCGCATGGCCTTATCTGCCTTATCTACGAGAAGAACTACCAGCTCAAAGAAGATGACCCAGCAAGGAAGTTCAAAGGTAGGGGCGTATTACTTGGTGATCAGGTGAAAGATCAGAATATGGAAGCTGCATTGTTTCAAGACCTGGGAAATTCTCCTGCAACTTTCGATGCATCGAGATGGGCTGACTATTACGGTTGCCTTCCGGGGAATGACGTGCAAATGGCGGACGCCATCCAGGCATACATCCAAGCTCGACTATCGGGTGTACCCTGTTGGGTTGAATTACCTGACGAAGCCTGGCATCCATCGGCTAACCGTCGTACCGCCGGCCGGTCTGCCGACTGGTCAAGGCCCTCTATGGACATCCAGACGCTGGCACCATGTGGGAGCAACGCTGTCATACTGCAGTACATAAGGTCGGGTTCAAACCCCTAGGCGAAGAATGGCCGTCGCTATATGCCGCTATATTTCCATCCGGATCTGAAGCTGCTCCTTGTGATTTACGTGGACGATCTGAAAATGGCTGGCCCCACGGCTAACCTACCCAAGGGATGGAATATGCTGCGCCAGGAATTGCGTCTTGAAGAGGAAACACCTCTGGGCCTGTACCTTGGATGCCGGATCTCCAAAGGCGAGGCAACATTGCATGACAAAACTAAGGTGCAAACTGTTACCTACGACATGGAGACTTACCTTGAGATGACGGTCAAGACAAGAAGTACTGTGATGTCACAGGGTTCGACTCAAGCAAATTCAAGACGGTACCGTCGCCGAGTCCCGCGGAAGAAACCAAGAATCATCCAGCACAGGCTCCGGCACAATCAGGTAAAAGTCATCGATGCACGTGGTGTGGACACACAATGCCGGTTGACGCGGATGGTCGGCTAGTACCGCCTCCACTTATTCCCAAGGCGCCAGAAAAAGAGGAAGTCACCGACGCTAATCGCGGAGCCCTTGCGCCTTGCGCATGAGGCTGCGAGCATACTCATGAAGTTGCTCTATGCCGCGCGCATTTGTCGCTTCGACCTACTGCGCAGTATCAACAATTTGGCTCGCAGAACTACAAGATGGACCAAGAAAGAGGATGCTCTGTTGCACCATCTCATGGCGTATGTGCATCAATCCAAACAGTTTGTCCAAACATCACATGATGATTGGGTGGGTGGGGGACTCCTTGGAGACCTCATCTATCGGGTTGTTTGCGGATGCGGACTATGCTGGCTGTGGCGAAAGTCTCAAATCAACCTCTGGTGCTCACATGCACATTCAAGGTCCTCACACAAGATTTCCATTGGCTGGACTTAGTAAAAGGCAGGGGTGCCTTAGTCACTCCACACCTGAGGCCGAGATCGTAGCGGCCGACTTTGGTATGTCACGCTTGGGGCTGCCTGCTATCACCTTGTGGCAGCCGCTGAGAGAGAGAGAGAGAGAGAGAGAGAGAGAGAGAGAGAGAGAGAGAGAGAGAGAGAGAGAGAGAGAGAGAGAGAGAGAGAGAGAGAGAGAGAGAGAGAGAGAGAGAGAGAGAGAGAGCACCGTAGCCATTTTGGCTCAAGCCGCGAGTGGTTCAAGGCCGAGCCCCACCAGACAGTCAGAGGGCCTCAAAACCAAAAGAGTGAGTGGGCCTCCGAGGGAAAGTGCACCACTCGACAATAGCCCTCTTGCGAAATCCTGTACCAGATTGTAGTTCTACGCTTGTACTCCAACGCCGCTCGGGACGGGGACATCGGAGGGGTCAAAGCACGAGGGCATCCTTGCGCTGCTGTTCAGGGATTACCACAGCAACATCGTGATCGCAATCGGCGACCCTACAGGTCGACGATCTCTACTACCTGATTCTCCGGGCCGTGAACTTGGGCGGGGGAGTTTGACACGTACGGGTTCGTGATACTTCAGCGAGCACACCAAGAGTGATATCTTCGCACTTTGAGATGGCAGCAGGCATGAACACGGCGAACCAGGCCGAGGGTACAGGACCGCAAAGCTCTCCTAAGCGAGCGAGAGAACAAGGGGGGAGCAATGCAGAGGACGACCAGCCCCTCACCCTTGGCCTCCCGCAGCAAGCCCTCCAGGTAAACCAACAACAGATCACGCTCTCGCTTCAGGAGTCGCTTGAGGGGCTGGGGAAGCGTGTCGGCAACCTAGAGCAGAACCTGGATGAGCATGTAGATCGAACTACAAGACTGCTGGATGCCATGACAGATAGACGTTGTGCCATCGAAACCAGCGTCCGAGACATGAAGACATCCTACGATGATGTTAAGCAAAGGCTGGACCTGCTCGAGGGGAAGTTCGCTACAGCATCTTTCTCCACTACAGACACCAGTGTGAGGACCACAGAGACAGGGGGATCCGAAAGCAGACCAGCCATCATAATGGGGGGATGGGACGCGGACCAGAGTGCCCAGGAAACCCTACGTTTGGTGAAGCAGCACATCACTGAGCTCAGAATCGACATCGACATGGACGATGCTTTCGTCCCCGGCCTCCGCCGCGGGTTCGCAATCGTCCCCATAGCAGCACGCGAAGGGGAAGGACAAGCAGAGTTCCGAACTCGCATCCGTGATGGGTTGCGAACCATCCGGGAGAGCCGAGTGATCACAGGCCAAAAACCTCAAGGCGGGGATCGATTATTCTGGGCAGCCATGAGCGAGAGCCCGGAGCGCCGAAAGAGAGCCCAGTTCGCTGGGAAAATTAAGCGCCTGGCGCTTGAGATGGAAGGGGACAGGGGACAGGCAAAAGCTGGACGTTGAGTTTGGCACGGGGAACGTCTGGTACAACAGTGTCAAGATCGCTTCAGCCACCACAACAGCACCGCCCAGTGCCGAGAACATCGGTGTTGGCTGGCTTACATTGGGCACATTGGCAAGGCAACTGGGGATCGGCGTCAGCTCTCTCACAGAGAAATGGGAGGAGCTGAAGACACCACTGCTTTGAGAACCACAGGACGATTTTTTCACCCGGAGCCCACCGTCGAAGAAGATGGAGGGAAATTGCATGTTGTGACATGGAATGTTGGGGGGCTATCACCATCAAAAGTCCTTCAGCTTCTATGTGACCTTCGCAAAGAACGAATTCACCCCTTTCACCTGACCTTCATTTTGTGCCTTCAAGAGGTCATTGTGGAGACAGGCAAACATACCCTTGAGCAGCAAGACGTTCAGCTTTTTTGTGGGAAGCAAGCAACAGACTGGCGCGGGACTGGGATCGCGCACACCAACGACCTTCAGCATTACCAGCCCAAGCTCCTCAAGTGCGGAACAAGTATGGTGATTGGCTTTGGCACAACTCGCGTGAAAGCCATCTCAGGGCACATGCCACACCATGCCACCGTGGGGGAATGCAGCGACATACTTTCCCAATGGGATGTACAACTGCGATCCACTGACTTAAAGATAGTGGCAGGATGCGACCTGAACGAGACGTTCACGGCTGGAGATGCAGACCACATCCATTCAGAGAGCGCAAGAGGGGAAATCATCCTCACATGGTGGACAGCCAAAGGAGGGGACCTTCCGACACAGGACCTTCAGCAACCCTCGTACTATCCCTACAACCACCGAACGCCAGCCCGCAGACTGGACTACATCTTCGCGAAAGGAATGTACGAAGGCACTGGTGCTGTACTCCCGCTTCGACACTTGGCCACCAGTGATCATGAGCCCGTGCTCGCCACCTGCCTTTTAAAGCGACCGGTACCAAGACCCAAGAAACCGGCAAAGCCCTGGGGATGCAGACAACCGCGAGCAACTGGAACCGTCGAGAAGATCCTAGCGAAGCCAGCTCCCCGATCGGGGGACCCAGTGACCAACATTGCCGAGATCGCCGTCGCCATCACAAAGCCGGGACGAGGGATCAAGGGGTTCCGAGAAAGTAAGAGTTTGCGGGAGCTTCGCCAGGCAATTGTTCGCATGGTTCCGGGGGAAGAACAACGTCGTCAATGGAAAGAAGTGCTGAAACTACGACGTCAAGAACATGGCCGTTGGAAAACTGACATGCTTGCCAAGGCAGGGCGGAGATTCTGGCACTCCAAATCAGTCGTGGACCGTGACGGGCATACTTCTGCTTGGGAGCTTCGATTGCAAGAAGACGAAAGATGGCGAAGCACACTGGTGAAGCACTTCGAGGGGATCTTCAAAAGGCGACCGCGCCATGAAGTCAACGAGCGCTTCGCAGCAATCCTCCGTGACCTCACAGTCAAATGCAAGCACCAGAGGTGGCGACCTTTCAGTGATGACGAACTTCGGGCTGTTCGCAAACGATGGAAAAACGGCAAGTCCTGTGGACTCGACTCCGTATCGCACGAGGCCCTGAAAATCATGCTGGAGGACGACACCTGGCGGGGACGCCTCCGGAGCCTCTTCAACGATATGTTCTACGTCGGCAAGATAGTTCAGGCCATCGAGCAGGGGATTACAGTACTCCTCGCCAAGGGGGACAAACCCAACAGCTGGAGTGATACAAGGCCTATTACCTTGAGCTCCACGCTGCTTAAGACCTACTCGCAACTGGTGATCCACAGGGCAGCACACTTGGTCCAAGAGCCAGCACGTCTACAGTGGTCCAGGCGACACCGGCAAGGGGTTGAACTCATACTGATCCTGCGAAAGGTGTGTCGCACAGCACACGACTGGGGGATCCCGATGTACATTGCGAAGTTGGACATCCGCAAGGCATTCGACTCCATCTACCAAGAGTCCCTTGCTGCTCAAGTTGCTGAAGACGTGGGGGGCCATGGGGATATGCCATGGGAAGCACGAGCATGGGTGACCCTACTCCATGCCACCGAACTACGTGTTTTCTTCCGAGACGAGGTGTTCGTGATCGACCAGACGAACGGAGTACGCCAAGGCAGCCCCGATAGTCCAATCGCCTTTGGGCGTATTGTGGCAAAGGAACTAGACACGTCCATCCAAGAAGCCAAAACAAGCAAGGCAACGACGGGGGAACCACCACCTGAAGACGGATGCTGTTATATGGACGACTCCTACACATGGTCAACCACAAGATGGCATCTGCAGCACATGCTGGACCGCTTGGGAGAAAACCTACCACCACGTGGGCTAGACATCCACCCCGAGAAGACCTTATCGCCGAAATGCAGGCCCGAGGACGTAAAGCCTTCGGCAAGCACCGGGGCACGCTGATGGCCAACGCGCCGGTGAAGGGGAGATTGCAACTCCATACAATCCTGGTGAGACAGAGTGCACTCTGGGCGTGCGAAACGTGGCCGTGTGTGGACTACGTGCTACGCGCTGCCAACTCTCTGCAACTTCTACATGCACGCACCATCGCCAAGATCCCTCGGCAGCCGGGGGAGCAGTGGGTGGAGTGGAATGTACGCTCTATGCGACGTGCCCGTGTCCTCCTGCACCAATACCACATCGAACGTTGGAGCACATTCATACTGCGACAGATATGGGGGCTCCTGGGTCATGTGGCTCGCCTGGCTCGCGGGGACAAAATCGGCGCTAGCATGCTAAGCTGGCGTGACCTATCGTGGTGGAGAATTGAGCAAAGCATCCCAGCTGCATGGGGTGGGGAAAGGCACGCACAGAGATTCCACCCTCTCCTGGATATCGAGAGGCAAATCTGCGAGGTCGCAGGCGAGAGATGGCAATCAGTCGCCCAAGACCGATTGCACTGGGCCACTCTGGAAGACAAGTTCCTGGAGATGTTTGACCCACCCTGGGCATCGGGGACTCAGATGGCCTTCGACAATTTGGCGCCCAACCAAAAGTCATGGTATGCAGAACAGCGAACAAAGAGGGAACAGCGAAAGCGGCGACTGAAGGGGACCAAGATGTTGGGGAACGAATGAATCTCTGGCAGACGGAGACGACAACTCCTCCTCGACAAAGTGCATGTGGACCGTAGCCATACCAAAATATGCTGCCCGCCGAGCCGAACTGTACAGCCTATGCACTCAAGAGCAAGAACTGTGAAGACCGAGGGGATGCAAAAACGCCGAAGTCTCTGAGTCGCTCAGCCAGGTGATCGCAACAGACAGTGACCGCAAGCAGCTGCAACGATAGTGCTGGGGGACCTTCGTAGACAGCTCCCGAGGCCCTCTACTTTGCCCAGACCCCCGTTTCATCTCACATCGAGAATGCCATACTCTACGACCCAGGCCCGAACCTACCGGGATGAGAGGACCCAACAAGACCATGTACTAGAGATTGCAGTGATGTGATCGGACTCGCTCCACGGCGCCTTCCTCGCTGCCGCTTGGCTCGCACACGGTGACACTCACATGTGGTTTGACATGTACTTGACATATTTCGGCATCCGCTAGGACGTAACGATCGCACGACCACCACTTGACCTACTCAGCAGCGAAGCAAACTGGAGTTCCACGTGACGAGAGCAAACCCTCGTGACACACTCACCCAGAGGCTAAAACTTGCAGCATAGCATGCAGCAACAGCACAGCAGCACACACAGCAAGATGATCACACAACTGATCATTCTCCTGCTGTCGGCAGGGAAGCAAAGCTACGGCATGCAGCCACAGCATACATCCGGTGGGGCACAGCCACATCGACAAGCACCTGGAGTACCCGCCCGGTGAAACTGAGATCCCTGGCCACACGGGGAATACCAACCCGGCAGCGCTGACATCACAACCACAACAACCACAACAACCACCGGCAGAGGGGGAACAGACCCCGATCCCGCCCAACACCCCTTGGCTTCCACCATACGTGGCCACTGCAGGCCCAAATCACCACCCACTAGCAGCAACCAGCTTCCAGTGGCAAGCCACACACCCGTCCACAGGCGGCGCAACAATCACATCGTGGGGTGGCTATACACTCACACCCCAAGCACAGATCCACATTGGTGCAAACAACATCCCCCAAATACAGATGCCACCTCCCCAATATCAGCTCCAGCAGCAGCCCAGCCCACACCACGGCGGACCACAACACCAGCCACTACCTCCACCACAACAGCCTCTGCAGACACAGCAGGGGATGGGACCACAGCCACAGCACCAAGGGCAGGTGAACGTCGCACAGCACGCTGCAGCACAGCAGCAGTTTGCCCCCCCCCCCCCCATGCAGCAAACAGGAGCTCAACAGGCACACCAAGGCACGCAACCCCAGACAGCATGTCGGCCCCAGCAACCAACACAACCATTCCAAGGACTGGGGACCGTCAGATTCGCACCACCATACGACCCAACCACACTCCACCTGACAGCCCCCGACAGACACCACAGAACCCGGTCACCCCAACACAGCCACAAGGCCCCCAACTGGGGAAGCCCACCAGCAGGTGCCAGACTCAGCCAACACAGTAGCAGCGAGCCAAGGCGGAACAGCACCCCAGCCATCAGCCATCGTTACCAAGCCGCACTGGTGTCCTGCTCCTTACACAGCCACTACCGCGCGGGCCCTCCCAACAAATCGCAGAGGGGCTGGCACAGATGTTCAAAGAACAACAAGGATGGGGCACAACGACATGCACCGACCCATCCCAACAAGCGACCCCCACAGTCGAGACCGCCGACCCCGAGCATGCTGGCCACTACGACACTCCCACCACGAACACACAAGAAGACCAGATGCCAGCAGACACACAGCAGGATGCTGGCCCCACACCACGGCAGGAGACGACAGAAGGCAGCAGCGCAACGGATCTCGCAGCACCACATGAGACCACACCGCAACAGCAACCACCACACCCACCACCGGCCGACATGGCCCCAACAGCAGATGCGGCGGCGAAGACATCAGCCACAGCAGTCCCCTCCAACACACGAGGAACCGCAGTACCTCTCACCACAGACCAAAGCAACACGGCAGACGCACCACCACACACCGCCGCTGACGTAACGGGGGACACCCCACCCGCAGCAGACGAAGATGACTCCCCGGACACAGCGCAAGACGATGACTGCGGCCATGGCAGTCAGAGAGTCCTCAACAAAGCCTGCAAATACGAGTGGAAGCAAGCGAACAGACAACATCGACAAGCAAGACCGGCTCCACAGGGGCAACAAGGCCCCGGATGGGGCATCCTTTACAAACAACAACAAGAGAGTCAACAGCAGCAACAGCAGCAGCAGCAGCAGCAGCAGGCCCCTCCACGGCGAGCACAACCTGCAGATGATGTTGACTGGGCTGACTTGCTGAACCGAGCAAACCTCCCATGGGGGACATACGGAGCCCCACGACCCTCCGTTAACCCACCCACCAGCCCAGATCCCAACACGCCGCCAGAACAGACATCAGAGAATCATGAGCAAGACACGGGTGCCGAAGCAACGACTCAACCACCGGCAACCTCAGACCAAGGCATCGACACACGCAACAACCACGATACACATAGCTCCAACCCTACTGGCGACCAGGGGGACGATGCAGGCACACAGGGAACACCAACAGCCACGGCAGATGACCTCGCCGCACCACATTCACGACCACCGTGGGAAGAGCAGCTCGTACAAGACTGGGTCGACGCCCAAACGTCGGATCCAATCAGGAACATGTCCATACCACCGGACTTCCCAATCCAGCCCCCCTACACTCAGGGGGAACTCCTTCCCCTGCCAGACAAAACATGGAGGATCGAGGTCGTCAGAGCCCCGGATGCCCCGGGCCGACCCAGCACTCAACGCGGCAGCCTACCACGTATAGTGCGGGAAGGAGCAGAGGGAACAGCGGTGAGTGCACCGGCTTTTACCGAAGGTGTGATTGGTTTCTTTACGGAGATCACACCAGAGCTGTGGCTCCTGGAAATAGAATCTGCTCCAGGACCAGACGAGCACATGCCATGGACTATGCTCTTAGCAGCTGGAGATCGACTTCGCTTCGAACTGTTTGAAGGCGAATGGATACTCAAGGTGGAAAAACTCAGCTCCAGTCCACCTGACTCGGTCCGCAGACTGCGAGAAGCGGGGAAGCCAACGACATCGCCGTCCGGAAGGTCACGTGCCGAAGCATCGCAGCAGCAGCGGAAGCCAACACAGCTACCAACAATACCGGAGGCTGGGCCTAACGCACCAGTGACCCTAGTGCCAGCTCTTCCCAGGAAGCACCACGGAGCTACTACCCACCACCCGTCAGGAGACCAGAGGCAGACGATCCCCGCGGGGAAGATGATACACCAGACCCGGAAGCAACGTCAAGTAGCCAGCACACAAGCAAGCAGGCAACACAAAACACACAACCACCACGTGCTCAGCAACCATCGCAGCCTGCCTTCGTGGATAGAAGACCACTGAGACGAGGACAGAACCCCAACGACCAGCCCCCCCCACAGCCACAGCCACCTACGCAGCCGAGCCGACCGGGGGACACGCCGCTTGCTGCCCAACTACGCGACGGTCGACACATTGGGCACCCCCCTCAGCAAGAGCCCGATAGGAGCAATGACCCCGATGGCGACGCGTCAAACCTGATGCAACAGAGCATCTTCTCGGCATGCCTGACACAACAATCAGAGCAGCGACAAGAAGAAGCGGGGGACCTCAGCTCGGAACAAACAACGTTGCCGATGCCCGGAGCAGTAGCCAATACCTACCACTTCAACACTGCAGCCACGGAACCACAGCCCACGACACAGTCTCTAGACCACTCGCACCACCCACCCACGACTCCGGGGAACCTGAGCCCACCGCAGACCCTAGCATACGAAGATGACGACGTCCGCGAAGCAACCACCATCCCTCAAAATCGGCTGCCAGTGGCTCCACCCGCCAGGGAACGATCCTGGGAAAGAGTTGAGCGACACCTCACCGAAATTCGCAGGCTTGCAGAGCAACACCACGCCACAGGAGCCACTGCAGACATTGTACACAATGCCAACCAGGCACTGATTCACCTACTTGTCGACACTCCTACCGCCGAAGCCCTTGACAGCAACCATTCCCACACGGAAGACTTCAGCGGGGGACAACAACCAACCACCAACAACCCAGCAAGCTCTCATAGCCGGGGGGGTAATGACATCACAACACTCTGCCGACAACAAGCATACACTGCAGCAGCTGCACTAATCATCATTGCAAGACAGCAGTTAGCCGATGAAGGGAGATGTGTCACGTATGGGACGCTAGAGCTACACGTCGCTGCCCTCATGTCATGGATGCAGACTCTGCCGATGGACGATGTGTCAATGTCAATGAACATCCAGCTGCCGCCGATTTTGACGCCGCTGCGGGGGATCCTCAACAACGTGCTCGATGGCACCACTGGACCAACCGACTGGGCATCCCTCGTAGCAGTGGGGGAGGCGATGCAAGCACTGTGCGCAGGGGGAACGCTCGTACACCCTGCCAACGTCGTGGCCATGGCGACCGGGGGAGTGGAATCCTCACTGACGGACCAGCGAAAGCAAGGGCCCGCCTGGCGCCAAGCTTTGCTCCTACTGCGACACTTACATGAATCAGTGGGGATGTGGCCCGAAGACAGTCTATCGCAGCTCCAAGAAGCGGCGATGCGACTGGTACGTCAAATATCGGCACGTATCCCCGAGGAAAACCGGGGACTACCCACTGGCAGAACAGACTGGTGGGAAGATGATCGTCACCATGGACTGGGGAACAACGCCTACTACGGACTGGTCATGGACCCGCCAAGTCCCCGCGAAAGACATCCTCGCCGTCAGCGCAGCCCAGACTATGGCGGGGAACAGGGGGAAAGCGATGACAGTTCCGGAAACAGCCACAGACGACGACGGCTCCTCGCGATGCACATTCACGACCACCTCTGAGCGGGGAATGAGCCAGTGAGACCAATGAGGGGAGGTGTGGAGCATCTCCTCGTCAGTAGCACTGCCCTCCAGATCGGGGGAAACTCTCTGTGGCCATAGAACCTCTACCAGCATGCATCTTCAGCGTTTTTTTGTTTTTCGACACGGCCTCAGCAGAGTGAGTGGGGGACACAACCATTGTATCTAGCCAGTTCTTTGTCCTCAGTGTTGCTTCTATTCCGAGCAGAACCCACTCATCAAGCAGTGCAGATTGTAGAGAAGGTTCGTAATTACTGTTAGTTTGAACACGAGGTCAAATCACAGGACTAGGAAATCGGGGCCCGTACAGGCCTTGAGCACAGCCATGCAAGTGTGAAGCCCAGTACACATGACATGCAGTTGGGAAGAGACAGTTGCTAGCCACAGTTTGGTTTACCTCCCTGCCTATGAGAATATCCCAACTGTGCCGTCTATGGGTCTCTTTCGTCTCTCGCTGTCAGAAACTTGGGGGAAACTGCCCCAAGCTTACACACACTTGAGTGCTCCTGAACATATGGGGGACGTGCAAAAACAAATGATTATGGTCTAGATCTATTACGGCTGACTCCTTTGTTTTCAGCAAGCACGGACCCCAAGAACTGCAATGCACCACGATGTCAGGTGAATGGCGACTAAACCCAGCGGGATTACTGTACGTTGTTAACATTATCGATGCTAGCCTAAGACATGCTGGGGGAAAACCATCACAATGCTTTCACGCCCCTCCAAAAACTCCCACAAACATCGGGGGGGCCTTTAAGGCCGAGGGGTCTCGCACTCCCCTTATGCCCCGGGGAAGAAGCGTTGTCACCCCCGCCCGTAAACTAGTCTCGCCAGGCCGCCTTTCTTCTGCCCTGGTCTCGTCATCTTGTTTGTGGAGGTCGGGGTGGTGCATTAAGCAAATTCCGTTGCTCCCGGTGCAAAGTGCCCCGAACCGGGTGGGGCGCCTTTGTGTTTGGGGCCTTTTGGATTTCGGGTGAGGGTTTTGTTCTTGGGGCGTTGGCCGTTGATTGAGCGATGTTGCCTCGCGTCCTTCGATGCCGGCTCTTCTTGTCAGTGACATGCAAGCCTGCAAGCAGTCAAGCTGCTTCTGCCAATGTACCCGGCATGAGAGCTTACAAGGATAGCAGAGCTCAGGTATCACGTGCAATGCGTCGGCCACACTCCAAAGAAGATAAAGAAGTGGGTGCGCATCCCGGCAGTTCTTTCTCAGACTATTTTCGCTGCTGCGGTTTCAGGGATAGGAATTTCGGGTTGTACGGACGTGCAGCTTGTGCTCTTCTTGTTTGTGCCGTTCCACGGCGATTAGTCAAGCAAGGCTGTGGTCAGTGCTATTGACTATCATCGTTCGTCCGAATTTCAGACTGACAGAGGAAGTCCGATGCTCGACTCCCGCCTTTCCAACAGCGCGAATGCTCAGATCCCAAACCCTTGGCCCTTCCCTCGACCGCCAGACTTGCCCTTGGCACTACTGCAGCTCCTGCAGCCACAGGCCAAGTGCAGCCGTTTCGGAGAGTTTGGGTTTCCAGTTGAAATGAAAGGTTCTGTTCTTTTGTGGGGTGCAAGATCGAACTGCTGTACTACTTGGCTCATTTCATGTGGTGCTTCTTGGTCAGATTCGGGCGAGTGCAGGCTGACGCCTCTGAGGGTTGCCACCTCACGGTAGGAAAGTTCCGAATCATCAGCTTTACTGAACGGACCGCGAAGCCTCGTTGCGGAAGGCCTGAGCTTCAGTCAGATCAACACGCCCCTGGTGGCCAGAGATTCCACTGTCCCCCTGACAACGCACTCCTTGATGCTTGAAGTTGATAACCCTCGACCCCCTCACTTTCAACTCCCGGCCCAATGAAGCCTTCGAACCTCCAAAACCTAGCAACCGAGCTCTCCACCCTAGTACCCTGAACCCCGAAACCCCGAAGTCCAGACCTCAATCCCTGAAATCTTGCAAGAGCCCCCAAAATCCTGAGATCCTGAAACGCCAACACCAAAGCGTCGACCACTCTCCAAGGCCGGAGTGCCAACCAAGTTGGAGGGCGCCTGGGCAGCCATGCAGAGATTTTGGATGCCGATGCCTACGATGATCAATGATCGTGACTGAATGGGTAGTGGATGGTGACGATTCTGGTTGATGTTGGCGGTGGGCGCTGTTGCGTGGTGATATCTAGATACTAGTCTTATTTGCAAATGGTGGCAGGTGCTCTATGGGCATAGCTTCTCTGCATTGTCTGCAGAGCGGCTGTTTCCAATGTCACAATCGTTAGCACAATGATGCGGCTGCTGCTGCTGATGATCATCACGGTGATACATCCTGTCACTGCCATCATCCACGTCTTGATCGTATTGTGTCGATTGTCCATGTGCCATAGGAGGAAGCTCAGGAAGGAGGCCTTGGAAGCATCGCGTGAAGCCAGGCTTTCTGAGTCGTCGTGAAGCGAGTCAAACAAGAGCAGGGCGACCGAAACACGAGGGCACGTTTGATTATCATACGTCTTGCCGTGCCCCGTGTTGCCAGCATCTTAGGATGCTCATCCACTGCTCGGGAGCCTGGACAGAAGGGAAGGGCCAATCTGGAAGTTTCAGAATATCCAGAGACTCCGGTCCTGTCTTACCATGAGGATCCTGAATGAGATACCACCGCTGCTACGAAACCTCCAACCAGGTGAGGGTGTGGAAGGCCTTACAGGGCCCTCAGCGTAACACAAGATGTTGAAATCTACAACGATTGTGTTCGGCACTGAAAGAGGCGGAGTCAGAGAATGCACTGCTATTTCTTTGAGTGATGCGGCGTTGCCCATTATCGCCATCCTGTCTCCACGCCGAGGCCTTGAGTGTCCGACATCCCTTTGTTACGACTGCTTCCCGCCGGACTTCCGCAGAGCCCCTGGCTCATGGGGCTTTCAGCGGCCAGAGCTTTGGGGGACTCGGGACTTGTGGTGGAACTTGATTCCCACGGGCAGAGCTTTGAAGTCTCCAGCGAGGAAGGTTGGTGGAAGTTGCGATGTGTCGCTGTCAGGATGTAGAGCTGACGTTTTGGCCCTCGGTGCACAGGTCTATCCGCCGGACAGGTTCTGGGATGAGATGAAGAAGCGGGGATGGAACGTGACGTTCGGGGGCCCACGGGGATCGAGGGATTGTCAAATTCTTGTTTGGTCTTCGGTGAAAGCGACGACAAGCCCAAACGATTGAGCCCTTCACGAGTCTCTGGTCGCTGCAGCCTGGCTTGACTCGGCTTGACTGCTGCTTGCTGGGATGTGACTTGAGTCTCGTGGTCCGGCTGCGTGCATGCTCCCAGCAGAGCGACAGGACAGCAGACCCGAAGTCTTGGCAACCGCTCTAAGCTCCCACGAGGCTTCCAAGAGACTGAGAGTGGAAATCTCCGAGGCCTGCCAAGATGGCCTTCTTCAAGTGCAACAGCTGCCGGACCTTGGAGGAGCAGCAGAAGCGCTCAAACTGCGCCTCACGCGAGCTATTGAAGATTTGGTGCAGGGCATGCTCTCTCCAGACTTGCATGCTTTGGGTAGGTTGTGTGTGTGTGTGTGTCCATCCCTGTTTCGAAGGGTAGGTAAATCTGATTCGATTGAGCAGGGGGCGCAAGAAGCATTCTGGAGTCTTGCGCCAATGAAGACGCTCCAGTTTGCTTGTGATATCACGGGAAGACGTTCCTGTGACGTACCTGCATAACGGCCGCCCGAAATACCCCAAAGATGCTGTTGTTTCACAGTTGGCCGAAATGACAAGATCGAGTAACTTCAAGCAGCTGACTCTTCTGACTTTGAGAGTGTGATTCGAGACCTGCGACACGATGTGTCAAGTGTGCTTCACAACGGCATTCCCTATGGGCGCCGTGTCTCCCAGAGGTAGCTCTGGCGTTGACTTTCCCGATTGACTGTATAAGCATTGGATGACTTTCCCTGATTCTATATCCGTGCTTGCAAGCTGACTTTCTCAGTGAGTCTTCACCAAATGCCTGTACCGAAACCTGAATGCTGACTTTCCCACTGACTGTCTATGATCAGATCGACTTCCCCGAATCTGACTTTCTCGCTGACTTGTCGCAGGTCTTTGGCCACAAGTTGAGTACATGAGCTGTACCTTTGAGTAGTTGCTGATCAGTTTGCCATGGATGCTTCAGGAAAGAGACGCAGTACCCGTTCATCAATCCCCCCCCCTCCTCCCCCACCTCTCCCTCCACCCTCCTCCTCCCCCCTCCCCCCTTTGCCCCCCCCTCCCCTCCCCGCTTCTGCCCCTTCCCCCTCCCGCGGGACCACGGCGAAGTGGATTCCACCCCCCCCTCCCCTTCCCCCTCCCGCCTTCCCTCCCCCACCCCCCACGCATGCAGCTTGCCCTGCGCATGCTTCATCTTCTTCTTTGCCGGCCCCTTCTGCATCCAATGTTGGTTTGGGAACAGCAGATGCAGCTTCGACCGTGATTGTTGCACGTGCTGTAAATGATCGGCCTCTTCCACAGCAAGAGGCTCCACCAGCAATCACTCTTCATGCAGATGGCACAGGTTTCCGGCTATCGTTTCGTTCGGTGGCTGATTTTGCTGAATATTCAGCGATCATGTCGGCAAACTTGACACATGTCCGAGGCCACAGAGATGTGTATGCCGGCCTCAACAATTTGCTCGACATTCAGCAGACTGTCGCTTCTCAACAGAATCAGTCGACAGCATCTGTTCAGAGCCAGCAGTCAGCCCTCACATGTCAAACGGATGACTCATCCCAGCCATCAAAGCGACTTCGGCAAGTTCATGGAAGCGGGGTCTCTCTCGTTGCAGATCCTAACAGCATTCGACTTCGTGCAATTTGTGATCAGATTCCTGGTACTCATGCAGATCGGGTAGGGTGGCAGCTCAGTGCGGACCAGACGTATGTCTTTCGAGTTAGACCCCTACAAGACTCGTATGATCATCTAGAGAATCGATCTCTTCTCAAAGGGCATGTGGAAGTTGAGTGGGAGCAAGATTCAAACTTCTTCGTGATTCCTGAACTTCGTGGGTTGGAAGTGCGCGATGAAGAAGCGAAGCTGATACGTGTGTACTCAGCTAGCTTCAATTGGGTCGCATTATACCCCATGTTTACTGCCCTACGTCACTTGATCAGTTCCAGCCCTGGCCGTATGAAATCGGCATGTGAGATTTCGAGAAAGATACAGGCCAATCTTGAGTTGCAGGTTCCCAGCTCTTTGATGCAAAGTACTGCGGACTATCTGATCAGCCTGCTAGGTCTTCCTGCCCATTCTGTCAACTCGACGGCATTGAAGTATGTCTCTCAGGCAATTGCAGCAGCTGACCAAGCTGCAAACATTCACTCCGTGGAGCTTCGTTCTTTGTCGAGTTCGTGCAAGTGCTTGAGCATCCACTTCACCCACTTCGAGAGGACCATGATCAGGTCGCATACTTCTGCAGCAGGGATTGCTCGTTCGCCTGTTGCGCACAACACAACAGTGGCAGCGGCTGCATCTATCCTCCTTGAGGGTACGATCCGACCATCGTATTGGGATGCTAGTGACAGCAAGTGGTCCCCACCAATGTCCTTCTATGCTAGGGCTCACACTTCAGATGCAGAACAAGCACAAGAGGCAGCGTCCAAGTACGGTGGCATTCTGAGTGAGCGTCCGGTGTGCATTTTCGGTTCTGCATTTAATCGTCAAGGGTCCCTCACGCCTCCCCACTCAAGGATCCCCATGGGAGGAGTTGAAGGTGACCATTCCTGCAGTTACATTCGTGACGTTGCCCGTGCCAAAGATGGCAGATGGGTCTTTCGCTCTTAATGTTTCATCCCGGAAGCGCTTCTTGTCTTTTGGAGGGTCTGAGTGCAGCATGCTGCTTTGACCAGCCACGTTCTCAAGTCTCTTCCGTTGTCAACGGCATTGCACGCATACATGTGTCGAAAACATTCCAGGTAAGATTGCGAGATGTGCCAGCAAGAGATATGCAAGTGTGTTGCAAGTGAAGTGTCAGCGGTAGTGCAAGGGTGTGCGTCGGAAGTGCAAGAGAGGTGCAAGTGTGGTGCAAGAGTTGTGCAAGCGATGTGCAAGTGCTGCAGATTGGGAACAACTTGAGCAGGTTTGTTTAACTACGAAGCCTTTTTGATTCGAAGTGTCGTTAGCGATCCCGTGGACTCAGCTTTGTTGATAGTCCTCAAACCATGGCTTGGAATGGACAGTGGGACACCAACACAGGGTACGGGAGGTCCCAACAATCGTGGGGTCAGCATCGCTATCAGCCGTATAGTTCGAGAAGTTGGAATGATCCCAACCTCTCCAATTCGGCCCCTGCTAGTCAGCCACCCCCCCTACCTCCGCCTCCACTTTCTTCGGCACCTTCATCATCGCCGTCTACTCCCATGCCACTTCCTCAAGGTCCTGGTCTTGCTCCTGCACTACCGAATGGATGGGCGTCAGATCGTGATCATTATGATTCAACGGTGCTTCATGGGTTGTCCTTTCGTAAGTCCATCGAAGCCACCCCGTGGTCGCGAAAGAAAGGGATCGCGGGAAAAGATCCACTCAGCATTCCTGTTCAGGAATTCCTGTTTCATGGAGTTTCAGATTGGCGTCTTCGTGCGCTAAGTCATGGCAAGTTTTTCAGTGTTGTGCCAGTTGCTACGGTTGCCGAAGCAGTGTTCATGTCGCAAGTGACGAAGAACCTTCGAGATCGTAAAGTTGACATCGATGCGGTTGCTACGCAACTTTTTCAGGCCGCTAATCCATCTACAATCATTCCCAACAAGAACACGGATTGTGCAGCTTTGTTTCAGCCGCTGGTTGACAAGATCGTTCAGCTCATGTTTGACAACATGCCGGTGCCCACAGGCGTCGACCAATCTCAGAAGTTTCTTCAAGTTTCAGAAGAGCTCAATCGCCGTCGGGAGCAGTTGCAAGCCGCAGGACTTCCCGTTACCCCCACGAAACCCGCTTCGAAAACACCGCTCCCGGTTGCTTCGCAATCCAGTGCTCCGTGTCTACAATCCGGGACACCACCGAAGACTTGGGAGAGTGACCTCAAGCGTAAGATCGACAGTGTTCCTGCTGAAGCCTTGAACGATCACAAAGCCCGACTAAAGGGATCAGGAGAGGGGGACGTCGACAAGTGGATCCAGAGCTTCAAACGACCCCTAGGCAAGCGTTTTGCAGAATTTCAAGAGCACATTGTGTCTGTCTCCAAGCTTGTGCAGACCAACTATGGAGGCAAGGAGAAAGCCAAACTGCAAGAACTTGCAGTCAAATTCGGGGTCTCGGCGACTTTTGCATCTAGGATGGGCATCAAGAGTCTCTCTACGTGCATTGCAGCGGCAGCTTTTCAAGTTGTCTGAATTGCACACAGCCTTGCTTCAACAATTCTCCGTAAAGGAGATTCGGTCAGCTCATGTCCTTATTACAGAGATTGGCAAGTTCATGTCGTTTGTGCTTCAATTCATTCCGCATGTGGACAAAGTGATGGCCATATGGTTGCAAGGTTTTTGTCATCTGATTCTACTGTTCCATTACTCCAGGGGTACTTCACCAGAACAACGGCTGCTTGAAAAATTGCGCAAAGCTGGAGTACACATTCACACGGTTTCAGAGTCCTTGTGCAGTTTATTTGAAAGCTCCCGTGTCTTGGAGTACGCGTTCATCCTTCAAGCAAAGAGACCGATGGATGTACGTGGGAAGTACCTCAATTACTATTTCGAAGCGAGAATTCAACCGGCAGTCCAAACTCAAGCAAGTTCTCCGTGAGCAATATGTTCAAGTTGAACCGGCCATTCGTATTTGGGCTTCGCTGGGCAGTTATTTCGACTTTTCTACAATTTGTCTGTCTGTTCATGATGACTACAAACAAGCTTGGGTGCAAGAGCATGTCCTTATTGATCGGTGGCAGCCCAGACTCAATTCACCGTTCATTGACCGTTTCTTCATTAAGTCAGCATTGGGATTCAAGAGACTCAGGCCACGTCCATCTCTTAAGAATGTTTCATTGTTTTCCAGACTTTGGGCCAAAGTTCGAAGACGTGCCGCTTCAACAAGTACTCCGACTCGATGTTTGATGGACAAAAGCCAAGCGTGGTCGCTCCTGTACGATTTGGCGTCGCTGACCTCGGCATCTTTCTCTGCTGCAAAAATTGTCAGATCTGCCAAAGTCTCGACGTTAGAGTTGTACGCGATGTTCCGCATGGCCAAGATCATGGAGCAACCTTTCAGATCTAGAGTGGTGCAGCTGCTCAAATCTGCGTTGAAGTTTCGTAACTGCCACTGCTCTGTACCCCGACACAACAAGTCAGTCACTTTACCATTTCTGTCTCACCCCTCTTTTGCTGCTCATGTCTCTTCTTTTCTGTCTCATACCATTCAGCTGTTCAAAGGCATTTGCATCCCGTTTCACCTCCCCTCTAAGACGCCGAGAGAGTCTGCTCCCCAATCGTTGGGCTCCATTCTTCATAATCACTTTGAGTGGGAGAAGAAGCTTGCTGAGATAACAGTTGATCACCTTCCATGCAGATGCCAACAATTTCAGCAGCAGCACCCCAATGTGGACTTGGTGGATGGTCATGTGGCTACTGGACTTGAGACATTGTCATTTCGCCAACCTGTTCTTAGAGAACTTGCTCAGGCCAACTCAAAATCCCTTATCTTTCCATCAAAAGCCAAGTACATCAAGGAGGCGACCTCTGCGTACAAGAGTTGGTGCAAGACACATTTTATTCCCTTGCATACTCTTCCCACGTGGCAGCAGTTCATTCATTCTGAGTGGCAGCTTCACCTTCGCCATATGTGCTTATGCCCGAAATTCCAGGAGAGTCATGCGTTGCAGCTTAAAGACATCGTTTGTACAGATTGGGTAATTCACCTTGCTGATCACGAATCAACTCATCTTATGGTTTTTTGCCCTAGATTCTACTTCCAATCCTGCCATCGAGTATGGTCAGATGTCAAGGTGTTCAGCCCTATGCCGATGTCCGTTCCGTCAGCGAAGCTCTTTCTTTGTGCGCACATCCCGTCCCCACTGGTTCGCAAGTACCCTTGGGGATTCAAGTTGGATGCAAATCTGCCTGTGGGACAGATTTTTCTCAAACGCAAAAAGGCCTTCAAATCAGGGCGAACCATCATCAGCTACAAGAATACAGCCCTGGGCCCTATTCTTAGGGCAGCAGCGATTTGCATTGACCAAATGGTCAACACAGTATGGCCTGGTTCGTTGTCACGCAGTGTCCCACAGATTTGGCATCATATTCACCAGGTATTCAGGCAGTGTCCGTTGGAAGTCGAACTTGAACTGCTCAATGACGACCTGGTCGGGTTTTTTAACTCAGTGCCTCAAAGTCGTATTCTGGAAGCAGTGGAGATGTTGGTTCGTATGTTCACTGCAAGGCACCCTGATGTCAAATTGTCAGTGTGCATTAACGAGAAGAGCAAACATTTTCGTTCCATTCATGGAAAGATCTCTAATATACGTCGGCACTTCGATTGGAAGACTATTGATCCATTCGACTTGGTCACTATTGTTCGTCTCAGCTTCGAATGCGGCTTATTTGTGGCGTTGAATCGAGTGTGGAAGCAAGTTGATGGCACGTCCATAGGTAACCAAATCAGCCCTGTCCTCTCTTCCCTTCCAGTGGTGATGACTGAGCTTGGTTGGGCAGCAATGTTTCCGCAGATCTCGAGTTTCCCTTCTACTTTTCTTGCAAGATATGTGGACAACAGACTGGTGATTGCACCCACCGAAGTGCATAAAACGGTGCCTTTTCAGGTCTTCAGCCAAGAAACCTTTTATGGTTCTCCGATTGTTCTTGAAGACGTCGGTGATGGCCACTTTTTGGGATTCGATATTGATGTCCGAAACCGAACCATTTACTACCTCCAGCCCAAGTTCATTTGGCAAGTTCGACATCCCATGAGTGCAGGCAGTGAACGATTGCTGGTGTCAGGTGCGAAGTCGAGAATCTCTCTCATCCGTAAGTACACTTGGCCAACGTGCCAAGCAGAAGTCGCTGTTCATACTTTTGTACGGTGGTTAGCGAACCTTGGTTATCCATTTCGCTTGTGTGAAGCTTTGATGAAACGGTAAAAGTTGTCTGTTATCAGTTGGCAGTTGACAGCGGACGTGCATGCAACATGTCTTGATCTGACTTCGCCATGTCTGAGAGACTTGCAAATGTTAACATCGCAGTGTTTTTGGCTAAGAGACGAGATCATATGTGCAAGCAAGCATGCCGACGCTGCCACCTTCGGATCCTAGCATCGATGAGTTCTTGAAATCGCTCACCCATTCAGCGCGTGTGAGGTTGCTCAACTTTGTATCACGACCTCAACTTCGTCAAGCCCTTGTACTTCAATTGACAGCCTTTGTTCGTGACGGGACAGAAAGAATGCTGCAGCAAGAGTTGCGTCGTTTGGATGAGAGGGATAGAGCAAACCTACGTGAAGAACGTCCTAGCAGCAGCGGTGCTTCAGGATCACGGTTGTCCAGATCCCACCCCTATGCACCTCCACCCTCCTTGCCAGCAACGAGAAGTACGCCGAGTGTAGGGAGCGACAACCCATCGTCCAGCTCCGCACCCCCCCCCCTACCTCCCCCTGGCCCTCCTCCTCTCCCCCCTCCTCCCCTCCCTCCCCCTCTTCCTCCTCCCTTTTTCCCCCCGCCCAGTGTCAGCGCTCCCGTCTTTCCACCCCCGGCACCACCAGCAAGCCTGGGGCCTCGTGTATCTGAACCATCTTTGGTGTCCAGTACCGCCTCGTCGTCGGCTGCACCTACATCTTCAGCTACGTCAGGTACTCCGGTTAGATCCAAACCCATGCCTACCAGAAGGCGTGAATCACGCCGATTTCGACGCAGTCAATCGTCTGATCTTAGCTGAGTATGCCCGAAGTGACAGGACTTCACTTGTATCTGTGACACATGCGAGTGCTGAAGTGAGGAAAGAATGCGCAGTGGACGCCAGTGCTGTGAGTACTTTTTCATTAATGTTGCAGTGCATACCAGAACAGTGTTGCAGCACCCTGCTCAAGTCTCGTTTCATTGCACCAATGTCGAGCAACTCAGCGTGCGATCCGTTGGCACCTCTTCAACGCTGGATTTCCTACACACAACAGGAGCTGATCACAATCAGAGGTGAATTCCGTCACTTTCGCGAAGAAGCCTTGTCCGTCCAGAAGATCCAACAAGCCCAACTCGACGTGCTCACCACACAAATCAGGGACACGGACACTCAGGTGGCGGAAGTCATGTCCGCCACCACAGAACTGTTTCAGAAACTTCAGAAGATCAACGAAGTGGTGGGCAACTTGCTGACGGATTTGCATTCTCTTCAATCTGTGACTACTCATTGTGTTAATTCTCTTCAACTACAAGAAACAACAGAGTTGCCCCCAACGCTTCCAGCAGAAATTGAAGTCTCCGATTGAAACGTGAGCAGTTGCAAACAAGCGTCTGTGTGCCAGTGTCACTGCAAGGGCGTTGCAAGGGATGTGCAAGGGACGTGCAAGTGATGTGCAAGGGATGTGCAAGGGACGTGCAAGTGATGTGCAAGGGATGTGCAAGGGACGTGCAAGTGATGTGCAAGGGATGTGCAAGGGACGTGCAAGTGATGTGCAAGGGATGTGCAAGGGTGAGGTAAGTGATCTGCGGGCACCATGTGTTGCGAGCATCTGCAGTCATTGTCCTGCCTCATGCCCTCAAGCTTCCCCGTAGTACAAGACAGATTCAGACCGTACAAGTAGCTTTTCATCATGTCGGTGTCCAGCTTCGAGAACGACGCTGCCTCTGTATCGGACGTGCATTCTTCCGACTTCTCGTCAGACCTTGCAGCATCAGACCAAGAATGTGATCGACGTGTAGAGGTGGTATCAGGTGTTCCTTTGGCCAGTGATCCGGATTCGGCTGACTTTGATCTTGATCATGAGAGCACTATTCCGTCTTCATCCATTGATCGGCAGTCTGCGTCTTCGTCATCTGGTCGAGTAGTTCATGCCCCAAAGCCGAAGCTGTCAGTTGCAGAGCACACCAACATGTTGCAGACGGACCCACCGCGGAAACGCAAGCTTCGTATGATCGATGAAGGACCCGATGGTGCGCGCATCAAGATTCGTCCTGCACCCAGGGCCCAATTTCGCCGCAGAATGGAAGGCACGAGAGTGCTCGGTGACGATTTTTACATTCACAACCGAGCTCAGTTCACTCTCGATTTCCTGAGACAGCATGGCCAACGCATTGCCAAAGAAAAGCAAGGCCCTAGGAAGCGTTTTTCGTCCACTTTGAAACTTGTGCAGTACGCTCTTGACCGAAAGTGAGAGATTGCATAAAGAAAGTGAAAGAAATTAAAGAGTGCGCGTTTGCAGTGCTGTGCATTATCAGCTTTCTGCATGAACCGTCTTGAGTTGCAGCATTTGGCATCCAGTGAAACTGTGTAGGGTGCCCAACATGAAACGCAAGGCCCGCGAAGCCAATTTGCCTTGGAGCATGAGCCGCGACTACATTTTTCGGATGTGGGTTCGTGTATGCAGTCGGGCAACCGGACACGAGACCATTATTCTCCACATCCAGCTTTCAATCAACGATTCCATCAACGTTGCCAAGTACCTTGTCGCGATGCAGCTCTGGGAGAAGTTCGGATGGTGGCCTAGGTTACACACCTTTCAGCTTGTACAAAACTTTCACCACCTTCGGTTTACGGAACCTGTAACGACCGCTCAAACCCTCGAACTAGTCGATTTCGTTGTGACGGTATGAAAAGAGACCACCTTTGTGTCAAGTCAAGAGCAGTGACGAGCAAGGGACGTGCAAGCGGATTGCAAGTGATGTGCAAGGGACGTGCGAGGTTCGTGCAAGTGCAGTGCAAGAAATGTGCATACTGACATGTCAGAGATGTGCAAGTGCTGAGGTGTTGTGAGCTGTTCTCATCAGACATGCAACAGAGTTTTGTTTCAAGCACTCTGAAAATTGTGTAGACCCCGAACAACATGGATTGGGCCGCTTCTGACGTGCTCGAGAACATCTTGATGTACGTGTTGCCGATCAGAGCCAGAATCACATTCATTACCCGCCTCGATGCAAATGATGACCCAGAAGAAGCGCAACCCATAACCGACACCATGGTGGCGTACACTTTCCTGCGACGTGGGCTTCAGAACTTTCGGCTGTCCTCCTCGGTTGAGTTGACCATGGGTTTTCAGTCTTTGCATACAACCATCCGTTTTGCACAAATCAATGCCGTGGCCTGCACCATGTTGAGCAGCCCGTCAAAAAGGTGGATGAGAGCTGTCATTGATCTAGTACAGGAGCGTTTGCGAGTGAGTATTGTGTCACTAGCCAGCGTTGCGTACCAAACTGCAACTCAGTGTTGCATGTACTTCGATGCTGATGCGGAAGAAGCAGAAGTTGAATTGCACTTAGTGCACAGACTGCGCTTCCAGAAGTTTCGTAGTCCACTTTCCTAGGTCTCCTGAGCATCTGACTTTCCCATGAAACTCAGCGAAAAAGCAGCGTGCAAACACTGTTTACATTGCAAGGTGAGTGCGTACTGTCCTGCAAGTGCTGTGCAAGCGATTGAACAGTTGCAATGAGCCCAGTCGGGCTTGTGTGTGTCCATCCCTGTTTCGAAGGGTAGGTAAATCTGATTCGATTGAGCAGGGGGCGCAAGAAGCATTCTGGAGTCTTGCGCCAATGAAGACGCTCCAGTTTGCTTGTGATATCACGGGAAGACGTTCCTGTGACGTACCTGCATAACGGCCGCCCGAAATACCCCAAAGATGCTGTTGTTTCACAGTTGGCCGAAATGACAAGATCGAGTAACTTCAAGCAGCTGACTCTTCTGACTTTGAGAGTGTGATTCGAGACCTGCGACACGATGTGTCAAGTGTGTGTGTGTGTGTGTGTGTGTGTGTGTGTGTGTGTGTGTGTGTGTGTGTGTGTGTGTGTGTGTGTGTGTGTGTGTGTGTGTGTGTGTGGGATTGGAGGGGTCTGCAGCCAGTGTAGTCTTGAGCTTGTGGATGTGGCATTCGAGCATGCAAAGACCAACGTCCCAAGTCAGGCGAGCGGAAGACCTTGCCGTTCAGCAGGACGGCCACCGACAAGTTTGATGGTCTGTTCTGGTTTGCCTAACCTAAACCCTACTACACCCTAGCTTTTGGTAGGGCTGCTTTGTCTTCGGCCCACTTCTTGTTGCTTTGCACTCCTAAAATTACTTGAAGCCCTGGGATCATACCAAACCGGAATGCCCAGACGCATCTCTTCAGCGAACGATTCGCCCCCCATACTTTCGTTTTTTGCGGAAGCAGGATTCCCATCCTATCTCTGCAGAAATTTTCAGAGCTGGTTCTTATGATGTGAGACTCCATCTCCCCATTCTGCGAACTACTTGACGGCTCAGCTGTTGTGGATTCGGTTTTGTGAAGTCTGCGTCCGTTTCGTGATTCATGCCATCAGGTGCGCCTACACAGCGAAAAGATATTTCTGGATCAGAACAACAGCAATGGTAGGAGACCAAGCCGACAGGTCCTGGTGTTCCTCGGCTGTTCCATGGGCATCTTTGACAGCTTTTGCCTTCTCATTCTCGGCGCTACAAGGCTCCATTTCACCTGACCTGGCTCGTGTAAGCCTACTCACCCTCACCCTCGAAAGCGATGCTATCACTGCAAAAGTCCACGGATCGGGCGCTCACGTCCACTGCAAAGTCGGAAGGAAAAAAGGAAGGGATACAGGAGCTTTACGCCGAGCTTTACGGGCACATGTTGTTGCCGTGCTCACTGCTGTGGGATACATCTTGAAGTCCAGGATGCAGGGAAGAAGGCCGCCCTGGAGGAGAAGCGAAACCTGGCCGCTGTGTGCCTTTGGCATGTTCTGTGTGGATTCTGGTGCCCGGCATCAAGCCTTGGGATCCAGGGAAGCAATGTGCGAAGCGCAAGACTGAATGCCCAATACGGCGTCCGTGCCAGGAAGAAGCGCAAGATGGATGAAGAGGCACCGGACCCCTCTGCATCCGGAACTCGGAACAGCCGAAGTTTCGGGGAGTTGGCTTCTTGTTCAAGCTTGCATGCGGGTGGAAAGCTTGATTGCTTGACCTGCAAAGACTTGCAGGCCCACCGCCGGATGCAAGAGTACAAAGTGCAGCATCAGCAGCCCGGTTCTCCGTTGCCGCGCAGGGTTTAAGCTTTGCCAAGGGACGAAGGGGCTCTGCCGCACTTGTAGTGAGCTGCTCGCGTTGTTTTGGAGCCCTGGCAGAGGTGGGACTGGGACCACTGGGAGTGCATGTTCCCGGTCCGAGGCAGCGAATGGCCGAGGAGACCAGTCACTGGAGGCCAGGGCCTGTTTTTCTTTTGAGAGCGTCCCAACGGCTCCTCTCTCTCTGCTCTCTCTGGGCTTTTGCAAAGGCTTTCGGGCTTTGGGATGTTCTTCCGTTAAAGCTTTTGGCCCAGCTTTGAAGGCTGCACTTCGCCCTAGAGGCCCGACCCGAGAGCATCCTCAGGGCCCGCTTGGAGCGCACAGTGGAGAAGCTGTGGCCGAAGCAATTCCGTCGAATCTGGCAGGGCTCCCAGGTCTGGATTTTCCGAATTTAGGGGTGCCCGGGCGAGGGTTCTGAGTGGTTACATGTCTTAGCAGCTCTTTCGCAACCCTTTGCTGGGCTGGGTCGGTCTGTTTGCTTTAGTTGTGTCAATCATGTTTGCTTTGTTTGTTTGCTCGGTGCAGCTAGCGGCAGCTAGTGGAGCCTGACCTGCGATCGTAATCGTTGTCACGTCGGTCCAGTGAGGGACACATAATTCAGCTTATCCCATTGCGCGTGATGCCAGGTGAAAGCCGGGCGAGGCTAGCCATGGGCTCGGCACACTGCACGATGTCCACTCACCTCGAGTCTGCCCAGTTGTGGTACGAAGGTTAGTTGCTCGGTTGCGTTGGTTTGATGGTGCCGACTTTGTCGTCGACAGCAGTGGTGCGCAGCATCTGTTGGGACGGGTTGCAGCAGATCTGAGCTTCTGATTCTTCATATTTTACAATCCTCGTTGAGCTATCACTGGTCATATGAGGAGATGCCGACTGCCGTGGCAGCTGCGAGATGTGCAACAGATCCAGGCCCCAGGCTTCTGATCAGGCTTTTGCCGCAAACCTTCGTGATGGATTTGTGGTCAGTGCGGGTAGTGCTGCTTGCTTTCATTTCGGGATTGGCACTAAGCCAACTTGTCATCCTTCATACTTCATACATCCTAATGCCTTATACACCCGACCATTACTGCTATCTTTTGCTTGCCATGTTGACTCTTGTGTCGATACGATTCCGGTTTTCATCTGGTGCTGCTGATAAAGCTCAGAAAGGGATGAGGATATCAACCTGCTGGCCGTTGCTGTGCTCGCGGCAACAACAACATCAGCAGCAGCAGCAGCAGCAGTGCTCACACACCAGAAGCAGAAACAGTCCGTAAAGAGAGAAGGGAACGGTTAGCTGCTGTCAACTCTCCTGCCCGGGGGGTCCTCCGTGAACGCAGGCCTCAACAGACGGCCGTCTACCAATGGCGGGCTTCTTCGGTGACACGGTTCCGGCTGCTGAGGCGGGGTCATCGACTAGATGATTATTGCCTTGGGGGAGTCTGGGGAGCATATGCCTGAGCAGCTTCTGAGCTCCTGGCTCTCGGCTGTGGCTTCCGGGTTTCCAGGCAGTTTGGCCACGGACAGGATCGGCCATGATTTGCACGGCCTTGGAATCGAAGTGTTCGGCATGTACTGGTGGATGAGAGTGTGAGCGAGGGCTCTTGTTGAGACTGCCGCTTGTCGACGTCACTTGTTTTGTTTGAATTCTCAGCTAGGCCCGGGAATTCAAATAATTCAAACAATTCAAAGCAGGAAACCACTGATTTGAATTATTTGTATTATTGCAATTCTTAAAAGGCCCATGCCTCCTCAGAAGCGCAATTTTGTTACGGGGACTGGGGGCTCAGAAGCGCAGTTTTGTTATGGGGACTGGGGGCTCTGAAGCCGCCCGAGGCCATGATGGTGCCGGATTATGCCCTCATCGGTGAACTCATGCGGGGCTCCTAGCTCCTCTATAGCTTCTTAGCCCGGCAGAGACATGCAGCGGCTACATTGCGAATCGCAGGTTCCACGCCTACGGATTTACGGAGGCAAAAATCCGGGCGAAGAAGATGGCAGGGGCCTCAAAGCGAAAGCTTGGCTGTGTCGTCACAAAAAAGGAATATCTCAGCACGTTTCACGATCGGTTTCACGGGTGACGACCTTCACCCTGTCCTGGGCATGGGGCCAAGCTTCTCCAGTTGTCTGAAGGGAGTTCAAAAGCGTTTGGGGGGGTGGCCGCCAGGCGCAAAACGTGCAACTACCGCCTTCTCCATGCAAGCCTGCCAGGCGCGAGGTGCTGGAGCAGTGCGTAGCATGGTCCATCGATATTCTTGAGATCAATTTTAGCAGCACAGAAGCTTTCAGGCCGGCGACTCGAAGTACCAGAAGGTGCAAACGCACATCCTGAACCGCAAAGCCATCACCCAGGCACAGCATTCGGACCCAGCCCATAGCTTCGTCACAAGAGGATGCAAAAGGGTACGAATAAATGGGCAATGGAGTGGCGGGGTCCGGGGTGCTCTTTCAGGCCCAGCTCTACGGAGCCTTCGACGAAGTCACCCGAGAGACCAAATCACTGGGCCGCGGGCCTAAGGGCCTAAAGGGCCTGAGATGGAGCAGTGTCGAATGTGGGCGGTGCCTTGAGGTGATTTTCGACGGGCCTGTGGATGCTCTGTGGATTGAGTCCATGGCTCACCCCTCCAGGAAAATGGACTCATAAATGAACCGCAAAACTTGGACAAAAACGCCTCCAATTTAATGGAAATTTGCTCGAAAGACAACCCTTGCAGCTATGCGCGGGGTATGTGCGTGGCCAGTTGGTCGCTTGAGACTGTTGACCCCCAAGCATGGCAAGCAGGGCAGCAACTCACAGTAATAGAAAATATGTATGATGGATATGTAAAACAGCATTTCTGATGTTGTACGGGGGCGGGGAAATTGTAGAAAGGCCGATTGAGGGGGCGGCTCTGGGGGCTGTTGCGGGGTTTGTGCCCCTTATTCATTCTAAGATTATTTTATAGATTTCTGTATAACTTTTATTCTACCTTCTTCGTTTCTTCTTTCCTTATCGCTTCATTCGTTTTCTTCCTACCGGTTCTGGGGTTTAGTTGTCTGTATCGTTTTATCTTTATCGTTTCCTTACAATACTTTTAATAGTTTTTATATTTTTGTGGGGTTTTCTTATTATTCGGCTGTGATGTTTTATAAGTTATTATGATCGTTGTCTGGGGTTTTTGTGCTTTAAGTTTCAGTTGTTATAAACATCAAACACTTCATTAAGGTACCTGATAAATCTTATAGTTTATGTGGGTTGGTTGCATAGTGTATGCGGGTTGGTCGCATAGTGAATGCGGGTTGGTTGCATAGTATGTGCGGGTTGGTCGCATAGTGAATTGCGGGTTGGTCGCATAGTGAATGCGGGTTGGTCGCATAATGAATGCGGGTTGGTCGCATAGTGAATGCGGGTTGGTGGCATAGTTTATGCGGGTTGTTGGCATAGTTTATGCGGGTTGTTGGCATAATGTATGCGGGGTTTGGCATAATGTGTGCTAGTGTTGGCATATTTATTGCTGTATGTTACCCTCATTATAATGATAATTCCCCTCATTAGAATGACGGTTCCCCTGATTTGAATTAGAATGACGGTTCCCCTCATTTGAATGATGGTTGCCTTCATTAATTTATAGATGCTCTTTATTTTCAGGTATAACAATCGAATTACTATATTTTCCTAATTTATATTTCTTCATATTGCTTTGACTTACTTGACGCAAATAAAATGGACATTCGATTTTTGCATTTATTGTTTCTTTGATTCGAGGGTAATATGATAATTGATATTCATTAATTTTCTCTCGATTGTTATTTAAATATTTCTTCTTATAATGTTTATATATCTCTTTATTGCTTTGTTTATATTCTTTATTTATCTCTCTGCGTCTGTCTTTATAATGTTCATTATATTCTTGCTTGGTTCTTCTTGCAACTCGTTTATTTACATAGCTCATCTCTTGTATATAATGTCCCTCTCTTCGGCGTAATTCTGCTTTATTATTGCACGGACAATTTTCAATTAATTCTATCTTATAGTTCTCTATACTAACTTCTTCAAAGAATATACAAGAAGTTGTGTTACCAAATCGCCTACTATCTAAGTAGTCTTGATAATCCTTTCTATATCTTTCAAAGCGTTTTATTAAAATCTCACAAATTGAGCCCACATAATATTTTGTATAAGTATTATCCACAATTTTTTAAACTTTACCGTTTTCATACCTATTCATACCTTAATATTTTTAATATGCTATCTTTAGGCAAAGACCGCCACCCACCGCCCAGCCCCCACACTTAAAGAGTAGAGCCCCTTAAAGGGTATATGGAGCAGGGCGCCCTACAAAGATTGATGCGTTACACATTAAACTCCCAAATCGGTAATATTAAAATAATTACAATAGGTAATGAATTAAAAAAGGCTATTATAGATGATATAGAATACACCTACAACAAAGAAAAACCCATATAAGGAAAATTAAAAAAGAAACTAGAGCAAATAAGTAAAATACCAAAATTTAACCAATTTGAAATCTTAGAAACAGCAAGTAAAGGCATTATGGTAAGACGAGCATGAAAGCGTTACGCATTATCAATATTTGGAACCAGAACCAATGAATATACAGCATTGAAAAGTTATGCTAACACATATGCAATAGCCAACATTGAAAAAATAGATTATGCAGCTTTATCAGAATTTTTTTTATCAAAAACCACGCACGGTTAAGGACATATTTAAACAAACATAAAAAAATGAAACTATTATTAGATGTTGAAACTGAATTTGATATTTTAAACGGACAGACGAAGATGAAGTGATTATAACTTCAATCCGCTCAAGAAGAGTCAATATATTAAACGAAGACGATTTAAATAAAGCAATAGATAATATGGCGAATGATATTCAAATAACCATTGAAAATAGATCATTAAGGAAATCAGGGTTGAAAATAAAGAAAATAATTAAAATCACGATTCATTGTGACAAATACGATCCGACAAGAGCAGGTAAATTTATTGAACTATCAAGGTGGATTGCATGAGAGAAGGCGTATATTAACATTCAAAAATCACGATAACTTATGTTTAAATATTGTGTTTTATGCAAATTTTTATGAAATTTGCAAAAAAGACCACGCTTCACGAATATATCATTACAATAAAGTATCAGAATATAACGCCTCGCCATAGGCTCGCGAAGCTAAACGCAACAATTTTCTTAAATGGGATGGTGTGAATTTTCCCGTTTGTAATGATGACATTGATATTTTTGAGAATATTAGGCACGGCGTATTTTCAATAAATATTTATACCGTTGATGAAGAGACACAAACAATTAGAGTTGATAGAGTAACAAAACTAGTTGAACCAAGATCTCATATAAATTTATTAAGATTGGATGATGAAAATGAAAACCACTATATTTTGATTAAAAAGTATTCTAGACTTATGGGAAATCAAACAAACAAGAACGGTCTCAAATTATTTCATTGTCGTTTTTGTCAAAAAGGCTTTAATCAAGAGAAGTTGTTAAACGCACATTTGTTGAAGGGTTGTATGGCTAATGAGGTTCAATCAATAAAAATACCAGAAGAAAAAGAAAAATATAATTTTCAAAATCATTACAAAAAGTTGAGATGTCCTTGTGTCATTTATGGTGACTTTGAATGTTTAACTGCTTTATCTAGTGAAGGAATTAAGGGAATTTATGGCGAAGCCCTAAGTTGCGCGCCTCGCGGAACTTACCAAGAACCCCAAGTGGTTTTATGATAAATTGGCAGAATTGAGCGTGATGCTCGGAGCGGAGTGGCGCTTTAGCGCACCCCTTTCGCCCGCGCGAGCTGGAGGCGAATGAGCGGGTTCACCAGGAAGTCCAGAAGGTCCTGGGTGCTGTCGTTCGGCAGGTAGGTTCTATAGTCGGCGACACCTGGAGCGATTGGCTCGTTGTCGCAGAGTATGTTCTGGACAACACTCCAGGCACTCATGGGTATACGCCCAGAGATCTCGAGCGGAGCTGGTCGCTCGCTCTGCGCCTGGAAAGGGACGTTCTTAGATCGGCCATGGAATTTGAGCCTATTTCCGATTGGGCCAGCGGGCAGTTTAAGCAGTTCTCGGAGCTCGCTGCCGCGGTTAAAGCCCATTGGGACCGCAGCTCTGCTGCTAGGGCCAAATTGGCCAATAGGCACAGGCGTACGGTCGACCTTAAGCCGGGCGACCGTGTTGTCTGGAACGCGCCAAAGGGCCGCTCAGAGGGGGCGGGTCGGGTTCCTTGGAAGCCGGGTCTGACCGGTCCCTGGCGCGTAGTAAACGTACGGGATGATCGCTTGACCCTTGAACCCGTGCCGGACGTAAGGGCCCCATGGAGCGAGTGGAAACCTTCGCGCTTTGAGGGTTGGAGGCCGTGTTTTGGCCCCCCTCGGACCTTAAGTTCCCGTGGGGCTTCGTGCTCGCGGACGCTTGCCAGTTCGCCTGGGCTTTTGACAGAACCGGGTCCTTAGTCGAGAAGGGCTGCTTCTGACTTTCGGATTTTAGCCTTTCTTCGGCCGGTCTCCGATATAAGCGCCCGCACGCCTTGGTCAACGTTCCCCACGACCACGGGAGGACCAAGCTGCTTGACTTCAACCTTCAGGGTGCGGCCTTTTGTGCCGCCCTCCCGGACATTGGTCTGCTCATGAGGGGCGCCAGCGATAGCACCTCGGAAGGTATGAAGAGCTTTCCGGCGGCGGCTGGCTCTGCGCCAGCGCCTGCCCAAGCTGCGCGTGAGATGCCGCTCCCTGTGACGTGAGGTCGGGAGAAGAGCTAAGCGCAGCCGAGCGTGCGAAGCTCGACAAGGAGGTCGAGGCTTACGCGCTCGAGATGGAAGCCTTCTGGAAGGCTAAGGCCGACGCCCGGGACTGGGATTCGGTCGGGCGAACCTTGAAGTTTACGGTCTCGCGCACGAAAAGGTCGACGCCGATCCCCGCCGGACCGAGGCCTACAGGGACCTCGTTTGGGACGGCCTTAAGGTGGAGCCCGGGCCTATACTCGGCCGGGCCTCACGGCCGCGGACGTAGCGGCCATCAAGGAAGTCGTGCGGCGCAAGGCCGCGGGCTTCTGGGCGGAGGGCACTACCGAAGTTTGCCCATGCATCCCGACGGGCCAACCCGTCTCCTCCCAGCCCCACGCCTTGAAAGGCGAGGCGGCCCAGTGGGTCGACGACCGGCTGGAGGAGGAGGAGGTCCAGCGGGGCCAGTTGGTCCGCGGACCCGCCGCTTTGGGGTCGGCCCCTTTCCCGACCAAGGAAATGCCGAACCACAAGCGAAAGCGCCGCTTGGTAGTAGACTATCGCCGCGTTAACGCTCGAGTTAAGCGGTCGACCTACTACTACAGGCGGAGCACTGACGTGCTCGCCGCAGCGGTCGGCAGCGTGTGGTACACGTTTATCGACGCGGTGAGCGGGTTTAATCAGATCCGCAATACCAAGCGAGCTCGGGAGGTGCTCACCACGCGGCTCCTCAGAGCGCGGAGTCTGCGATCGAGGCGCTGGGGTTTCAGCCCAGGCCCCGAGCCCGACAAGCGCGCGCAGTATGACGCGGCGCGCTCGGACGCCAACCATCCGACCAGAGTACCCTATGAATCCGGAGGGTTACAGGGTTGTGGGTTTGGGGGGGTTGTCGGGCGGGTGTGCGCGGGGGCTGTTCGCGGCGTTTGGGTTGAACGCGCCGGGGTGTCTCGCGGCCTTTGTCTTGAATTCGCGAGGGGGTCTCGCGGCGTTCGGGTTGAGCGCGCGGGTTGGGTGTTTTCTCAAGACGCTGGCCATTAAGCTGGAGGCCGTTCGTTCGTCGTTCGTGTCGTCAGTGCGAGCCAGTGTTTGCAGTCTACAGGGAAGGACCGTAGGAGTGCAGAGCGGTAACTCTAGAGTGCCTTGCGCCCCTCAGGACCCGAACACCCTCTCCCCGCCGCAGCGGTTTCCGGCCCTAAGTTCAGTGTTGCCTCCCCAGCCTCCCCCTTGTGGTTGCTTCCGGCGGCTTCTCGCAGTGGGCGCAGAGTTACAAGGGCGGCGGCTACCATCGCGCCCAAGAGAAAGGAAAGGGGCGCGGCCGGTCCAGCGGCCCGCAGAACAGAGCCCGCTCCGGCTCAGGAGGCGAGGCGGAGCCGCCGCAGCCAGACCCCTCGAGATGGCCGTGCCCCGGCGGGGATCAAAGCCCTCCGCCACGGGGCCTTTGGCTTTGCAGGTACCTTTCTTCTAGGAGGGTACCAGCCGATAGATGACATTCTTGATCGGTTGGGGGCCATGCCAAGACAATTGGCGGCCGTCCTCGAACTAGACCGTCGCGGGCCGAAGCGGCGGCTAGATAATTTCCTAGCGGAGCGGCGAGGCTTTCGCCGCGGCAGCAATGCCTTCGTGCAGTGCGACCTGACCGTACTAGAAAGACCAGCCTGATCGATGACCCGTCAAAACTGATGGCATTTCTCTCACGGTTTGTCCTACATTCCTTCATCTGTTCTATGTGGATATATATATATATATATGTATATGTATATGTATATGTAGAATATGTATATGTATACGTATATGTAGAATATGTATATGTATAATATGTATATGTATAATATGTATAATATGTATAATATGTATAATATGTATAATATGTATAATATGTACAATATGTATATGTATATGTATAATATGTATATGTATATGTATATGTATATGTATGTGTATATGTATATCTAGGGGTATATGTATATATGCATATCGAAAAGAACGTGAAGAAGGGGAAGTTAGGAATTTTTTGTTTCTATTTTTTTGCGCACCGGCTAAACAGCCGCCCCCACGGGATCAATCTCTACAAGTCTATATAATGTTCGAGCACACACGCAATCCAAATAAGCCACGACAACACTATTCGTGATCGCACGACTATACACACATAACCCAAACAGACTGATCTGCACCCTAAACTTTGCCATAACGGACGTCATACCTGACCATGCCAAATCTAAGAGCCGGATAGCACCGAGAGGCCGCATAGCAACCAGAAGCCGCTCAGCCCGTGCTGGTTGTGGGCGATGTAGTAGTAGTAGTAGAAGTAGAAGTAGAAGTAGTAGAAGTAGTAGTAGTAGTAGTAGTAGTAGTAGTAGTAGTAGTAGTAGTAGTAGTAGTAGTAGTAGTAGTAGTAGTAGTAGTAGTAGTAGTAGTAGTAGTATGTGAGCGTGCATACATGTCACCACAGATATATCAGTCTCTGCCGAGCTGCTTATGTAGTTTGCACATTGTATCTAATTTGAAGGTTTATGCCAAACAAATGTTTTTGGCTCAAGTGCTTTGCTTCTGCCGGGAGCCGGCTTTTCCCGGCCCTTCTTTTTATCTTTTTCAGATCTTGTCTCCTTCTTCTCTTTCTTATCCTTCTTGTCTTTTTTCTCTTTTTGTGGCTTCTCCTTCTTCTCACGGGACCTACCCCTGTCCACACGGGCCGCAGGGGGCTCGGCCTCCCTTTCTTCTTCAAGGCTGGCCTCCAGCTGCCGATCAGCCAGCCTTTCTTTCAGCTGTTCTGTCCTCTCTGCAGCTGCTACTGCTGCTGCCTCCGCTGGCTCTGGCCCGCCAAAGTCCGGCTCGGACTTTTGCGACGGCGAGTCCTTCTTTGCCTCCGACTCCGATTCTTCGGAATCGGGGACTTTTTGTGCTGGGGCACCACCCATTGGGCTTGGAGCTGGAGGCTCCGGCATCCGGCACCTGGCAGGGAACTCAAAGAAGCTCGCAAACCTAGGAACAGAAACACATGACCCTGCTGACACACAGCTGCGATCCTCGGTGCTAGCAAGCCCCAGCCACCGCATAGTCAGACTCTTGTTGAGACTGACTGCAAGTGGCTAGCGACCCACCGCCTGCCGAGGATGGAACAACTGCTGTATCAAAGCCTTGACACAGCTGCGATCCTCGGTGCTAGCAAGCCCCAGCCACCGCATAGTCAGACTCTTGCTGAGACTGACTGCAAGTGGCTAGCGACCCGCCGCCTGCCGAGGATGGAACAACTGCTGTATCAAAGCCTTTGCACAGCTGCGATCCTCGGTGCTAGCAAGCCCCAGCCACCGCATAGTCAGACTCTTGCTGAAACTGATTGCAAGTGGCTAGCGACCCACCGCCTGCCGAGGATGAAGCAGCTGCTTTAACAAAGCCCCAAACCCCTAAACCCTTCAAACAAAACGAGAACCTTAACCTTGCAAACCCCAACCTGCCTGCAACGCCGCCCCGGGCCTTCAAGCCCGTCAAGCCCCGGCCCGGCCTCCGGCCACGGAGCCAAACAGCTACGGACGCAAGGTGCATGCAGTAAAATAGAAAGTGAATACACTTGAAATAATCAGCTCGCTCACCTGGACAACAATGCAGCCGCACTGGAACATGTCATGAGTGTAGGGTTTTGCTGTTTTGCTTTGTGCACAAACATGTCATGAGTGTACGTTTGTTTCCGACAAATGCACCAATTTCCGACTTCCACGAACT
>CAJNDT010001396.1:0-59119 GCA_905221615.1 Symbiodinium sp. CCMP2592
ATTTCTGGTACAAAATAAGAATCACCAGAACTATAAATCTAGACCTCGTATATATACCAGTCATTTAATATAACTCCTATTGTAGAAGGCCAAGGCTTCACAAGATTAATAACCGAAACAGCAAACATCTAATCAAAAACATTTGAGCATTCGAGTTTGACTTTTCTTTCTTTATTCAATTTGTCCTCCAAAATATGCAGATCAGTATGAACACATTCGATAAATAAATACAGACTAGAAGAATATGAGATCCCAATCGTGATTAACAAATCGCCAATATGGAAATTGGTCGGAAGGAATCTGCCAGCATAAGTAAGTAAGGAAAGGTAATTAACATCGGAGGGATTAGGTGTGAAGAAATTCAACACAGAAACACCAAGGTTGTGGTAGTACTTTCACGTGACACTCCATCGCATGGCTCCCATGAAACATCCCCCTTTCCTCTCTATTCCGCCGCAAGCGTGCTTACACGACCACGACAGACTCCTGGGAACCTTCCAGCCTCAGTCTGTGGCAGTTCCGAAACGTAAGTTGCACCCCTGATAAGACGTGCAATGACCAGGAAACGGCTTTGATGTGTACTGCCCATGGATTCCCCCACATTCGCGTATTATCTACCGAGGAGAAGCAAATGTGAAGACGACGTGTCTATGGGGAGCGAGAGGAGCTACAGCTTTAGTAACATTATACTGGTTGCTGAGGCGTCTACCTTCCACAGTGTTCCCTACACTCCGATACGCCGATACAACAACACTAAATCCTAAACCTCCTTCCCGCGAAAAAACCCAATCAAACCCATCCTCCAAAGAAGCCCCGGAAAGCTTCCAAGGCCTGGAAGCATAGGCTGTTTGGATCCCTTCAAGGAACCCTTAAAGGAGCCCTTAAAGGAACTCGCCTACATCACTTAAGGGCTCTTTTTGGGGGACCCGATGAAAGGATCTTTAGGGATCCCTTACAGGATCCGTTAAGGGATCCGATAAAGACTGTCTTGGGGGCTTTGGGAATCCCCTGTAGGAGCTTTCGAACTTCTCTGAGGCCAACGCCATGGTGGACCTTCCAGTGGGACCTCGGCTTTAAGGCTGCTGAGATCAAACGCCCCAAAAGTGCTCACTTTCAGTAAATCGTACTGCAATTGAAGGTCTTGGGTTCAAGGCTGATATGATGTAGGTCTGGGTCCGCACAGCTGCTGTCTTTTTTTCAGGCGATTGCGCAGAGCCAGGACGTAGCGGCATGCTGTCGGCGGTCGTCGTCTTGAACACTTCTCAGCGCCAGAACTTATGACTCGCACAGGACTTTTCAGGGAGACCTGCAAACGCAACCAGCAAGTCTTCCACTATTTTCAGTTGCTTCATTTTCAGCTTCTTCTCTAGATCTTTCGGGTCTACCTTTTTCTTGACAAGGTATTCGTAGAAGTAGTGGGCGCCGTCCCGGATGAAATGGCCATTCTCGACTCCCATGGTATAGAAGCGCTTGTCATGCTTATCAGAGAAAAGGATCTTGCACAGGGACTCCTCGGACAAGCTGTCTGCCCCGTCGATCTCAAAGCTGCACACCTGGATCGGGACTTTAGCGTATACTGTACACTTGAGTCGCCCCGGCACAACTGCTAGTAGCCAAGCTTTGTCTATTGAAGTACAGCATGCTATGTCGCCGCAGTATATTGCATGTCAGAAGGCAGCAATACAGTCAAGTATCGGGCCGCACCGTATATGAAGTTCAATTCTCAAATAGAATATACTAACACTACAAAGTCTAGCGAGTCTATTGTACTTAGTAAGCCGACAAAGCAACTAGGAAATACACAGCGGCCTGTGCAAAGCGCCAGAGGGTGTAGTCATAGCTCGGTGGAACAATTTTTGCCGTCATTTTTTCGTGCTTGGAGAGCCAGGAGGGCAGGAGGTCTCTCAGCAGCTTGTAGCCTTCAGTCGCAGGGCTCTTCCCCAAATTTTCCAGGGCCAGCTCACCCTCGCTAAGCTGTCGGCAGACCTCCAGGGCATCATCCATCCTCTCCTGATACTTCGTTTTGGCCTTCATCTTTGACTTGGCTTTGGTCTTGGCTTTGGCCTTGGTCTTTTTGGCGATGCCGCTGCTGGCCATGGCTTTGGCGCTTGGCCTCTTCATGTCCTCTCCGAGCTGCTAAAACAGGGGCCTTAATACTTGGAATAGGGTTTCGGGGCCCGTTATACTATAACCATAATAAGGAACCACGTAATGATATTGGTAACTTCTTGGCCCCTCAAGCTTGGTTTACAATGTTACACCAGAGTGTAGACTAGAGCACACTATGCCAAACCTGCAGTATACTAATCCCTTCATTGTCCCCGTGCAGAGCCAAAGGGCAGACGCGAGCGTCGGCACAAGGGGCCAACGCAAAAGCAGGGAAGCTTTCTATTATAGGGCTTAGGGTCTAGGGTATACCGCAACATACTACACTGCAGTATGCTGTACCGTGCGAGAGAGCATCGTATACGGCATAAGGGGGTTTCCGAAAATAAGGAACCCTAATATACTACCCCAAATGGTAGGATCCTTATTATAAGGACCCCAAATAAGGTACCCTTTGTTTTCGGAAACTCCCATATTGACGTCTGTGGAAGTGTGAGTTCAGGGATCCCTGGGCTTAAAGATCATTGGCTTCCACCAGGCTGGTTGTGAAAATTGAGGTCCCTGTTTGGGTACCCTAAATAATAGGTGCCGCATTAGAATAAGGACTCAAAAAGGGACCCTAATATTGACAACCACTCCACCAAAAACTGGATGACTGGATCAACCTGCGCTCTTCTTTACTATACGACACTGCAATACGCTATACTGAACTTAGAACCCTAGCAAAAATTGCAATTCTAGCTGTTTCTTAGGGATGATAATAACCAAAAATCAAAAGTTATTTCTAAGTACCCCTAAGTACAGGATGCTATACTGTCGGGTTCGAGCTTCGGGTTGGGATTTTCGGGTTAGGTCCCCGGGTGTAGGTTTCGGGTTTCAGGGTTTGGGGTTTGGCTCTGCAAGTATACAGTAGAAGCCAGAAAGTTGGAACATCAGTAGCCTCATGCCCGTAAAGCAAAGTATAGGGGATCCCAGCGTGAATCATCCTAAATCCATGTTCCAACTTTCTGGGCTTCACTATAGGGTCTTAGGGCTCTGTGGAGATTCTGCAGGCGTTTGCACGGGTTCTAGTATCAGGGCTTTCGGGTTTGGGGGTTTAGGATGGGAAGGCTCAAGTTAAGACTTCGAATCGAAACTAGTTCTTGATTTTGGCTGCAAGTAGGCTACACGTACCCTGATGGTCTACGGAAAGCCTGATTGTTGGCCTTCCAGTCTGTCCTTTATGGAGTCTACAGCAACCCTAGGCCCTAAACTGCCCCAAACCCTAAGCAGGCAGCACTGACAGGGCTTGTTACAAGTCAAAAGTGCTACGGAAGAGCCTTCAACGGGACGCTAGGTGCGGGACGGTGCGGTATTCTGCGGAGAGCCAAGGGAAGTGATTTCCGATGACCTGGAAGTAGGCCTCGCGGTACCGAGTTGCTTGGAGTTTGGGGCTCAAGGATTTCTTTTGCCGACTGGAGCATAATGTGAAACTCAAACCAGATGGCCTGAGATTCTGATATCTCCGGCGTAGATGCGCTGTACACTGTACAGAAAAGGTCTCCGACAGCTGTCACTTCCGCGGGCGCTTGACGAAGACGATACGCCAGCTGATTGCTCCTTCTCTTATGCTCCCTAAAGCAGAACTAGAACGGTTGATGATACAAATCCTGCATTACCTTGAAGGACCCTAAGCTATGGGAACTATGGTATATTCCTTATTTTGGGTAATGCAGGATTTGTTGCATCAACAGAAGCACCCAAGCAACCTAAACCCGAAGCCCAGAAGCCCCAACCGAAATCTAGATTTATGTCTAATGTGTGGCCTGAACACAAAAACCCTCAACCCTACTGGCCTACAGCCTTATGTTGAAGCCCTTCAAGGAACCCTTAGCGGACCCTTAAAGGCACCCAGAAAACTCTCCACTCTCAACCCCAAACCCCTAAACCCTGGAAGCAACCCCTAAAGGAATCAAACTCTCGAGCCTGAACCCCTGAACCCTGAAAGCAACCTGAAACCTGATTGAGGGGCCTGCTGACCCATAGGCCCCAAAGTAGCTCCTTTTCAAGAATACCTAATAGGATTCTATTTATGAACCCCAAAAAGGAACTACTTTGGGGCCTTAGGGTAATTATTAGAATACTCTTTTGCGGCTCTCCTCGTTATTGTCCATAGGAGAATATACCCCAACCCAAAAAACCGTATTCTTAATCATCAAGGCTCCTACATTACGCCCGTAGAAGGGCCCGAAGCTTCCTGATTCCAGCCCTGAACCCTGAACCATGAAGCCTTCAACCCTAAAGGGGTGGTTGTCAAAATTATGGGCCCTTTTGGGGTCCCTCATATAGTACGGCACCTAGAATATAGGGGACCCAAAAACGGACCATAGTTTTGACAACCACCCATATAGACCTGCATAGAGCCAACAAAGAACTCTTCATGGACACCCTGAAAGGAAACTTACACGAGGTGTCGATTTCAACAATCCCCAACTTTGCTGTATATAGGGCTCTGTGTAAAACAATAAGGGGAATTGACTAATATCCAAAGTATATAAGGGAACCCAAAATGTCCTGATACCCAGTACGCTTATAGAATTCTCCTAAAAGGAACCCTCAAAGGAACCCATCCTATAGGAGCCCTTCAAACGAAGCCATAGTCTTCTGATCCCGAAGCAATCGATACCTAGTAAAACCCTAAACCCTAAACCCAGCGCCCTTATCGAATCCTAACCAACTCTCAAAACAAAAGGAACCGTAAGAGGAACCCTAAACGGAACCCTCAACGGAACCTTGAGGGAACCCTTAAAGTAACCCTTTAAAGTAACCCTTGAAAGGAACCCTTAAAGTAACCCTTCAAAGGAGCCCTTGAAGGAACCCTTCAAAGGCGAACACCCAAGGTCTCCTGATTCCAAGGCTTCGTTGAAGATCGGAAGGCCCTTGCCGCCCTTGTCTCCCAGTCCGTGCGATCGAGCCCCATCTTCGATCTTCCATTGCCTTAGCTTTCGGGTTTTGGGTTTTGGGGTTGAAAAAATTTAGGATCCATCTTCGATCTTCCACTGCCATAGCTTTCGGGTTTGGGGTTTTGGGTTTAGGGTTTATAGGGGTTGCAAAAGTTCAGGATCCATCTTCGATCTTCCACTGCCTCAGCTTTCCGATTTGGGGTTTTGGGGTGTAGGGTTTTGGGCTTGGGAAAAGTTTAGGATCCATCGTCGATCTTCCACTGCCTTAGCTTTCGGGTTTGGGGTTTTGGGTTTTGGGGCTGAGAAGGTTTAGGATCCATCTTGGATCTTCCACTGTCTTAGTTGAAACAGGTAGAAGTTTAGGCGCGTTTGAGGATCCGTTTTCTATCTTCCGCTGCCTTTGAGTGCTTGTCACGGTTTCAGGTTCAAGGATCCATTTTCGATCCTCCGCTTCCTTGGTTTAGGGCTCCTTTCAAAGTTCCTTGCAGCGTTTCCTTACAGGTTCTATACATGGCGCGACAGGGCTGTAGGCCTTTAGAAATTCTGGGTTTTATTGCTCACGGTTTTGTGTCAGAGTCAAGGATTTGGGAATTTAGAGCTGTGAGTCTTGAGGTCTAGTTGGGGGATTTAGGATGCTCAAACTGGGCAGTGTCACTGGTTCTCTGCTACGTACTTCGAAAGCTTGAGGATACTGAACCCCAAACCCCCAAATCCTAAAGCCCTAAACCCCTAAATTCCAAAGCCCCAAACCCCTAAATTCCAAAGCCCCAAACCCCTAAATCCTCAAGCCCCACGCCCCTGACGCCCTAAACCCCAAACCCTTGAAGCCGCAAAACCTAAACCTGACGGCGCGCCAGGACTGCGGCCAGGGGTTCTAAAGGACCTTCTATAGCAGCCCGGAACTGAGAGAAGGGTCCAAAGTACCTGTATAGTAGAATGTAGGGTTTCTATATTAATTAGGAATTCCAATGATGATCTGGGGAAGTATCCCCCATAACAATACCTACGGTTGATGATCAAAATCCTGCATTACCTTAAGGACCCTAAACTATGGGAATTATGGTATATTCCTTATTATGGGTAATGCAGGATTTATATCATCAACCGTAGGACCCTTGGAGGAACCCTGAAATCTTCACGTCTTAGACGTGCAAGGTTGTTCACCCATGTATATAATGGTTTAAGTAAAATGCTTCTATACTTAAAGGATCATGGGACTTAGTAATAGATAAGGTAAGTATACTTATAATTACTTATAACCCCAATTAGGTGATCCTCCAAGTAGGGCAAGGCAAGGCCAGGGCACCCGAGAACCCAACTTCTGGGCTCGGGGGAACTTTCGATTTTGGGCTTGGGACACAGGAGCAAAAACCAAAGCAAGTTTGGGGATAAAGGGTTTTAGAGGTTTAGGGCTTAGGGTTTATGGGTAAAGTCGTTGGGGTTTAGGGCTTAGGGTTTATGGGTAAAGTCGCCATCATGGGCAAAGAAACTTTCAGCTGAAGTGTCAGAATAAACGGCTCTGGCGAACCCTCGAGTTGTAGATCCCCGAAACTATCCAGAGGCTCCATAGTAGTTCCTTTTTGGGGATCCCCTTATAGGATTCTAACTATGAACCCAAAAAGGAACTACTATGGAGCCTCTAGGTATCTTGAACTTAGACCACTAGCAAAAAGTACAATTTTAGCCGTTTCTTAAGGATTATCATAACCAAAGACTAAAACTTACTTCTAAGTACCACTAAGTAGTACCCAGACCTGCCAAAATTACTTCATTACGAAATAGACCTGCAGTTATAGTAGAGTCCCCGATATGATTTAAGGTATGTAGAACCCTTATTATAGAGCCCGTATACTACTCCTTATAACTATAAGCACCCCCCCGAAAAAAAGACATATTCCTCAAAGAAGGTCAGAGCGACATTGCGAAGAGCTGGTCTACCAATGCGCGCGGGCAAAGGAACTCCACGATCGTCGACACCGGGGGAGTTACCTTCTTTTTGCCGCAGAAGTACCTTTTTGGGACTTAGGGTCACAGTAAGGAAGCTTCAAAGACCTGCATTTAGGGACTGAAAGGAGGAAATCATGTTGAGGAAGCCGACAAAATGAAATTTTTGACATGGCCCAGGTACTTCTTGCAGTATTGGAAGCCGTCGTCACCTTCTACGATCGTCTGGTAGGGTTGGGTGTCCGGCAGTATACCATGCTCCCGCAAGAAGGAGCACTCCTTGTCCGTCATGTGCCGGAAGATGCTTACCAGCTCTTCCCTTTCAGCTTCCTGGTTTCGCGCTACGAAACTTTACTAACTTGACTTGCCAAAGCACATCCTCTTATGTGTGTAATTACATGGGTACATAATTTACACATATACGACGTATATGTATATATATATACACATACTGACATACATGCACACATGTTTCAGTTTGTTAATTATACGGACAGTCATTCATCCATCCACCCATCCCTGCCTACCTACCTACCTGCCGACCTGCCTACCCGCCTGCCTACCTACCTCGCTAACTACGGACCTACGTAGCGATCTCCCTGCCTGCGTGCCTGCCTACATACATACGTACATACATACATACATGCATACGTATCAGATATATGTACATGTACATATGCACAAAAATAAACATGTATAGCAAACAAACTAAGTGAGCCCAAGCACCAGTTGCTCCCTCGCCGCAGTTTCCTCCAGCCCATCCTGCTCCGGAAGGTCCCTCTCCTTTTCCAGGTGAAGGGCCTGCAGCAAAATGGAGCTGAACACTCTAAACCTGCTAAAATCCAATCCAAAGACCCTACCTTCACCTACCAAACCCTACTTTTTTGTAGGGTCTTAGTATAGGCCCTAATCAGGAATTTATATGGAGCCTACAACAAAGTAGGTTTTGGTAGGTTCAGGTAGACCCTGAACCCTAGACCGGAGACCCAAAACCCACTGAACCCAACCCGGACCCTCTTAACCCTAAACCCTAACCCCTAAACCCTAATCCATAAACCCTAAACCCTAAGCACTACACCCCCAAAGCCCCTAAACCCTAAACCCTAACCCCTAAACCCCCTAAACCCATAACCCCACATTTCTGATGTTTAAACCCTCAAACCCACTGGGCCTGCAGCAAGATGGAGCTGGCTCCCCGATGAGAGATCTCGGAGAGAGCCCCGCACTGCAGAAGAGTCTTCTCGTGGGGCCACAAGCCGACCTGGTTTAGGGCTTAGGGCTCTCATAGGGGTTGAGGGTTTAGGGGTTTAGGAGTTAGGGGTTTGGGAGGGGGGACTTAGGGCTCTCAGGGGTTTAGGGATTCAGGGTTTAGGGGTTAGGGTTTAGGGGTTTAGGGTTTAGGTTTAGCTACTTGTCGGGTATCATCGGGAACTAAAGGTTAACCTTTTTGGTCATATAGGGGTTTTATCGGGACTATACCACCCAAAAAAGTTAGGGGTTTAGGGGTTTGGGGTCTACGGCACAGGGGTTTATGCGAGCTTCATTTAAGCTTCCATAAGAGGGATCTGATCTCATTATTCATTAAGGCCCCTATATATTGCCGACCTTCCTACAGGAGCCTGAATAACTACCAACACTATTTTGGTGGTTCCTCATCATAACTATAGTATCAAAGACCCCCCAAAAGTTTTTTCTAATTATTCAGGCCCCATATTTTGCCGACCTTGGGGGGAGTTTGAGCCTCTGCGCCATTCGTGGCCATGCTTGGAGGGCCCCCGGGGGATTTGGTAACTGAGATTACAGGGTGGTTTAGGGTTTAGGGTTTAGGGTTTCGGATAGCTTTTCGAGCTTCTTTTACGCTGTGTCGAAGGTTCCATGGAGGGTTCGGGAGACTTAGCAAAGAATGCTACAAGTATCTGAATTGGGGCTATCAGCATTTTATAATATGGCTGCCTTACTTAACCGTACTTCTAGTTGCAAGGTCGAAGGATCCTTTAAGTGGCCAAGAGTGCAGTGCTTGAGCCAGAAGCTACAGGCAGAGAGCGGAAAAGCATCCGACAAGCAGGGGTTGCAGGTGCACTTAAAGGATCATGGGACTTAGCAACTAGGGTTATGAATAGGGTAACTATGCTTGTAATTAGTTATATCCCCAATTAGGGTACTTATAACCTTACTTACTAAGTCCCATGATCCTTTAAGTAGGGTTTAGGGACGATCTTGTCTGTTGCATGTGTGCCCCACAGCCAGCGACGCCTGCCTTCGCGTTTGAGTCGTAGACAAAATGCACAGGCATCAGGTGCAGCATTTCCAACAATCGCTCCAAGAGAGTCTGGTGGGACGCTGTGGCCTGGATCATACCTCACTGAAGAGGTGATCGCGGAGTCTATGTGGGGTTAGTGGGCTTAGGGTTAAAGGCTCAGGGGCTTAGATTTTGGCTTTTAACTTTCAGCCCCAAATCTCATGATAGTTGTTGGCTCTCAAATTTCCAAATCCCACGTTAGATTTCTGCCTTTCGAACACCAAATCTCATGTTAGTCTTTGGCTTGCAAGCTTCAGCCCCAAATCTCACAAGCATAACCCAACAAGACATCACCCACAGCTGCATGCGAGAAGCCCTCAAAGTACTTCACCACATCTGGCCACTGCTCACTGCCAACGGCAACGGGGTTCAACCTCGCCCGGGGCGGCGGGGTTCAGGGCTGAAGAGTTTAGGCGTTGGGGCTCAGGCGTTGGGGATCAGCTCTAAACCCTCAGCCCTAAACCCTACTAAACCCCAGGCTCTCCCTAAACCCTAAACCCTACTAAACCCCAGGCTCTCGGTCTGAGGTTCCGAGGGCTCTGAACTGTGCAGAAGATTGCTGGGCCTAGGCCCTACAGCCCAAGAAAACCAAACCCTGAACCCATGAACCTAAACCGCCTGACCCCAAGACCTAAACACAGAAACCCAAACCCTAAAGCCTGAAGCCGAGACCCTTCAACCCCAAACCTCGTAACCCCAAACCCTAGACCCTAAAACCCAAGCCCTTTAACCCCAAACCCTGAAGGGCCTGTCTGCATGGAAGAGGATGGACGTGAACTTCAGCTCGAAGGAAGCTTCAACTGGTACTTGCAGCCGCGTGGATGCGAAGTGGAGGATCCAATCTGAGCCGCTCAAAGGGAAGGGGTCTGGGGTTTAGGGTTGAGGGGTTAGGGGTTGAGTCTGGTACACCGTGGCGGTGTGTATTGACAGTAAAAACAGTGATTTTTCTCACAAATTAGCTGGTACTATCTTCACAACAGGCACACACCACCACGACGTACCGGACCACAACTAAGCAGAATTAAATAGCATGCTACAAGCTGACTGACGCGTACTATTCTGTATTCTGTAGTAGGGGTTAGGGTTCAGGGGCTTAGGGTTCAGAGGTTTAGCGGTTTAGGGTGCTTGTGAACAGTGGACTGTGCTCTCTCGTGTCTTCTGGGTCTCGGGTTTAGGATTCAAGGCAAGTTTTGTAAAGCGCCCTGGCAAAAATAAAATTTTAGCTGTCTCTTAGGGATTATAATAACCAAAAATGAAAAACTATTTCTAAGTACCCCTAAGATATGGGCTACAGGGTGACAGGGCTGTAGGGTTAGAGCAGGAAGCTATCAAATAGTGAGCACGCATCGCTGCCGGCAAACCTGCCGCTCTAGCCTCTGAGCATTTAGCAGGAAGGACAAGCAACTTCGATCACGGCATCATACTCTCCGTATGCCCTAAGCCCAAAGTCTGACACCCTATAGAAAATAGCCCAATAACCCGAAACCCAGCAAAAAACTCAAAGCCCTACAACCCGAAGCCCAACCACTGCCATGAACCCTGAGCCGGGTTTAGGATGCATTCGCCGAGGAGTCTGCTGATGCCATCTCCACAAGTGATGTCCTGCAACCCGGTTTAGGGTTCAGAGTTTCGGTTCCACAAGCCTTTTGCTCATCTCTAGTCTATAGAGAACCGTTTAGGCTTAAGGACTGTGTAGTATCAAAAAAAATTGCGGGTTGGGCTCTGTTGTTGTAATCACTGTGCTGCTCACACCTCAACCAGCAAAATAGGGATAATCAGCCTTCCCGTGTCACATCAGCTAAACCCTATAAGCCCGTACAGAATCCTTAACTCTAAAACCAAAAACCTAAACCAACAACTGCCCCTGCAAATTTAAAACCCTCAGGCTATAAACCCGCAAACCCCGAACCCTAACGCTCTCCCTATACCCCTAAACCTTAGACCTGACACCCTAAACTCTTAACCTGGGTTCTTGTCAAGGAATTTCCTTTAAGTTGACATAATATCAATAGGGATCTATAACTGTAGTAAACAAGCATCAGTTTAATATCGTCTCCATAATACGGTAACTTAAATTTTAAACTAAACCCCTTAACAAGAGCCCAGTATATAAACCCTTAACCACAACGTCCGGCTCTCCCAAACCCTAAACCTTAAACCCGAAGCCCTCAACCCCAAATCCTTTCAACCCTAATCCCTTCATACTAGGCTCTTAAAAGCCCCAAAGTTTGGCTCTCCTTGATGCACGAACCCTTATACATCCTATAAATCCCTCAAAAGAGCCCGTATACTAAGCTGTTAAACCCCCCCAAAATCCGGCTCTCCTTGATGAGGGTCTGCTCCGGCTCCCGACGCGTCACCCGCCAAAGCTGGTAGAGAGGACGTCTCTGATGGGCGGTGCGGTTCACCTCAGGACCATACAAAGGCCCTTTAGGGTTTAGGGTTCTATAAAGGTTCTTTAAAGGGATCTCATCTAGGGCCTCTAGTTTAGGGTTTAGGGTTTAGGGCTCTATAAATAAGTTCTTGAAAGGGATCTATAAGGGGTTCAAGGTTCTGTCAGGCCATGTTGGGATCGTTTAGGGTTTAGGGTTTAGAGTTCTAGAAAGGTTCTTCGAAGAGATCTATAGTATGGGGTTTAAGGCTCACCTCATCTAGGACCTATAATAAACGGTGCAGGGTTTAGGGCCCAGGGTTGTTATAGGGGCCCTATTGAGTAGAATAGGGCTATATTGTCCCAGCCGTTAGAAAGAAACTAGAAGGGGATGCGAGGTGCGGTTCACCTCTGGGGACATACAAAGGCCGCTTAGGGTTTAGGTTGCTATAAAGGTTCTCAAGGGTCTAAAAATTAGGGCGTTCGGGTTCATCTGGTCTCGGGCCCTGTTGGGGCCGTAATGATGACAATAAGGTTTGGGGGTATATTAAACCCTAAACCCCAAACCATCAAGCCCTTAAACCCTTAAACCCTAAACCCTAAAGCCTAAACCTTAAACCCTAAACCCTTAAACCCTAAACCCTAAACCGAAGAAACTATAAGGGGGTGCGGGTCGCCTTTTGGGGTTTAGGATTTTTCAGCTCTACACGTGTCAAGTGTGGGGTTCAGGGTTTCGTCAGAGTTTAAGGCTTCTGTTTGAAGGTCTGCAACTTTAGGGCTTATCCTAAGCCCTAAACCCTAGAGGGTTCAGGCTCTTTTAGGCTGAAGCCTGAGGGTCTAGAGGATCTAGGCTCTAGAATTCCCGGAAGATCAACTCCGGGCTTAAACGTGCATAGACGTGCATAGTAAGGGACACCTCACTCATCTGCACCCCCTTGGCTACCACTTCGACCGTCATCCAAAAATCCTGGCTACCAGCTCACCGGCTGTAGTCATGCCGCTGTTGCTGTTATACGGATGCTAAGTGGGGTAGGGGGTAACGGGGGGTAGGGTGCCTTAATACCCTTAATAGGGACTAAATGTCCCCTACCCCCCTCCCCCCTACTCCCCCAAGGGTCCCTATGATGCTGCTTTGTTTCCTGCCATGTTTCGAGGGAGCTCCATCACCTCATGAAATACGGTTGATGGTATAAATCCTGCATTACCTTAATGGCTCTAGACTATGGGAATTATGGCTTATTCCTTATTATGGGTGATGCAGGGCTTATATCATCAACCGTATTCGTCAGTACTTTGCAGGAGTTTCTGTCATAAAGCCGGCCACCACCAAAAGCCCGAAGCACCGCCGCTGCTTAAGATTTTTACCGGGAGCCTTGCAACTGACGGCGCGGTTCTGCATGGCCCATGCCGAACTAAACCTGGCTCACGTAAACCCTAACCGCCCTAACCTAATGCCGAACACCCAGGCCCTAATTTTTGACCGACATAGTGCAGAGTCCTGACAGCTGTGATTCAGCATAAACCTTCTTAAGTCTAAGACCTCAACCCAAGCAGAGTCATGACGAGCAATGCAGCTGACTGGCAGATGGGATGAGGTCAGTGAAGATCTTCTTCGCTTGCACGCTGGTGAGCTGAAGAGCCAAGTCGAACCTGCGATCGACCCATCGAAAAGATGTAATATACATATATATATATATACACATATATATATATATATATATATAGGGTTCCTTGACGGGATCTATGTGGGTTTCGATAGGGTTTCTACAAGAGTGCGACATGGGTAGTTTTCTAAATTAGGGTCCCTTATAAAAAACGACTCAAAAATTAGGTAACGACGTCTGGTACGTGACCGGCGTTTGGCGCCACACAGAAACTAGGTATGCTGCAAGACCCAGAAAAAACGCATATTCCTGATTGAGAAGTGCTGCATAGTAAAAGCCGAAAGTGTGTAACAGTGTCCGCTTACAGGAGATAATGATGCTATTGATATTGCTACAGTGAAACGCACGTTTTGGTTCTCGGTGTTTGCGAAACTTCAGTCAGCTGTTGGCAGCTGAGCACAGCTTTGCCAGTGCTTTGTACGCATGCGTCGGAATTGAAACTGCCGTATATACTTCCACATGCGCTCGGCATTCGCTCTGGAAAACCCAGCGACATCCGAAAACCCTAAACCCTAAATGACCCGGGAGCACCAAGAGACGCAACCTCCAAGAAGTCAAGTTGACAGAAGCGGCCGGCAAGAGAGAGAGAACAAGGGTTCTAACGATCCCGCCTGTGGAGTTGACCATGTGAGTCAATGGTTTTGAGTTTAAGGGATTACTATCATCTTTCACTGGGGTTCCGCATTATCAAAAACTCACACAGCCCCTGTATTAAACGGATGGACGAACAGCCCCATGCAAGTAGCATTAACCACCATGCCCGTGAAAGCAGCATCCAGCAGCATCATCCAGCACCACCATCCCCACGCAAACATCATGCAGCAGCATGCATCCATGACAGCGCCAACATGATGACTGACTAGCAAAGTATATCCTGAAACAATGCTGAAACAAAGAACGTTAAGAACGAACCTTAAGCAATTAACGTTGTTTTTACCATGCGCATCATCATCACTCCGAAGCGGGATGCACGGGACACACCGGGCGTCGTCACCCAAAAAGACCCCACTTTAGAGACCTACCCATTCATACTACGACGGCGAGTATCACGACCTGACCACTACCACCACCAAAACCGCTATCTGATGTCTAGCATATCTGTGGAACCAACGTCGATCCAAAACGAAATAAACCTAAACTCAAACATACTTGAACCGTACACTTAGCCCCGGGCTCCGAACCCCCAACCCCAAGTCCTAAACCCTAATGGTTTGTACGAGCTGCGCTTATGAAGTCTTAGGAGGCTTTTCAGTGGGTTGCGGGAGGGCTTCCTAAGGTGTGTAGAGGTTGTACAGGCCTCTATCGGGTGTGTAGGGGTTACACAGGGTGAAATAAGCAACCTGGCAGTGCTGAAGATTGGCCGGATCGCTAGCAGCTGTCGCGTGTCGGGTAAAACTACTTACAGTTTGATGACCGTCATAAGGTACCCGAATAGCAAACGGAATAAACTTGATGATATTGTGGCAATGCTGAAGACTGGCCGGATCGCCTAGTGACTGTCGCGTGTCTTGTAGAGCTACTTACACTCTGAAGCAGGAGGAGGATGCTATACTGCTATACCTCCCTTTGAACCAGAGGAGGGAAAAGGATGAAGTAGCTGAGACTGCATATCCAATGCCAGCCAAGGCTCATCTTGCTCCAATGTGCCTGGACAAAGATAGGATCGGCAGGTAGTGGAGAGTATGATGGCAATAGCTTTCGCTCTGTGCTGATGTATGTCCGTTTAGACTCATTTTTCTCTTTACAGGCCGCAGCAAATCCGGGCCAACATGTTGGTAACTGGCGTTGCCTGTGGCACTGTTCTGCCACACTTTCATCTCAACCGACCCTCTGCCTTCGCTTTCGGGCCGGATGAGTTCTTGGCCGACTCCGCCTTCTGCTTTGCAGAAGGCTTTCCAAGAGAGGTTGGTACAAGACCTGAAAATGCCGCATCGGAGCCATCAGATCCGATGCCCTCAGCAGCAGGCTCGGCCTTCGACGAACCCGCCGGCAAAATGTCGACCTCCCAGGGTGCCGGTGGCATGGCATTCCCTGTGTCGGCACGACGAATATAATCATGCTTCGGCCGCGGGCCCAGTAAAGCCTCTGCACCCCAAGGCGCGGAAGCTGGCCTCTCACAAGAAGGAAGAGGAGGTGTCGCATGGGCGGCTCCACCTGCTGTCACGGCACCGTCGGGCAACTCTGTCAAAACCATTGCAGTCATCGAGAGATCATCAGGCTTGTGTGGACAGTCGGCGGACTCACTGTGCAGACAGCGACAGATACAGCAGGCAGTGGTGTTGCACACATCAACGTCCTCCGTATTCGTCACGTCGTCTTCAAGGCTTGTTTTGCTTAGCGTGGGTTTTGGCCACATCATCTCACAAATCTGGCTGGGCGCCAACAAGTGCACCTCGTCATCATAGTACCCTGCATCCTGGGCAGCAGCAGCGTACCCGGGGTTGCGGCACATGTCCGCCCACTTCTTCTCCCCGAAGCTTCTCGTGGAAGCATGTATGGTGAGTTTGGCATCAGTTATCTGCACTTTCTCACTGGGGAAGATTCGGTCCAATGGGATAGCTGCGCCGGCTGCACCGATCTCTTCGTACTCCAGGAGATCGCTCTCCCCTCGGCGCACTTGATCTGCTGGATCTGCCATGGTCACTACATTCTCCATGCATCCGACGGACTCGCCTGTGAAGACTTGCCGCCAGCTGGTGGTGATCTTCTTGACGAATGGGCTTAAGAAACAGTCTCTGCATCCTCTCAGGCACACGTTGCAATGCACAAAGTGGGCGGGCTTTTCCCCGCCAGAAAACTGCAGCTGTTCAAGGTCAACTCTACGTGTACCTCGGTCGGCCTTCCACAACAGAAGCGGCGTACTCAGCTGGAAGGTTCCGAAACCTCCACTGTTGTCCGTGGTCCATTTGCCCGCGAATGAAATTTGCTTTGGCTTGAGCTGGCAGAACAAGACGATGGCGCCGGACCTTTCGCCAAACCATTCTATCGTCGTGTATATGAGCCGGTCTTCACATCGACCTCGTAGGTATCCCGCAGGCCCCGCGCGCACCCAAAGGGAGCCGTTCATGCGGACGGCACCGCCTCTTAGCAGTTCGCTGGACTCCGCATTCAAGACAAGCCATGCCGAACAGCTACCACTTTCATACCTTGACTGCTCTACACAATCCACAGGCATATCCCACGTTTTGGTGAAGCCTTGCAACTAAAATTTACGCAGCAAAGGGTAAACGTATTCAGAATCCACTCCGGTCACAACTTGGAACTCTCCACGTGACAGTAGTGCCCCAGCGGCCATTGCCGCCATTGGCCATCTAAGGTTGGTGGATCAGAAGAGTCAACGTCCTCACTGTTGTCATCTGCAAACTCCCTTAAACTGCGTGACATATAATAGCAAGTTCGAGTGCCACGAACCTGAAGCGTCCAGAAGGCCCAGATATCCTCCTCCTGGAAGCTGAAAGATACTGCCAACCTCGACCTCTGCACCTGGCTGGTGAGCGAGACCTCCCTGAAATCAAACCTCAGGGAAGGGTATAGAGGTTAGGGTTTGGGGCTTGGGGCGGGGGGGTTTAGGGTGTAGGTTTTGTGGGCTTAGGTCCTGCAAAGTCTTATCTGGTAGCTCAGCTTAGAAACGGCGCAACTCTCGAAAGGGAAACACGGGGGTCGCTCTACAATGATATCTGCCATGGCTTTGTAAAACGCTGCCTCATCTCAACATCCCCCCAAGCACCCAAAGATGGATAGCTCCTCCGAGAACATTCCACATCGTTCACCGTACATGCCGAGTGTAACTCGATTGGGCTTAAGTCAAGCAAGCAGCCAAAATATCGCATCTCTGGGATGACACTGGTAGCTCCCGCTTCAAAGATGACCGGCTCATATTCTGCTTTATGGGCCCTGGCAAGCTCTGCGGCGATGGCACCGATGCGCTTGAGGCGAAGCGCGTAGCCATCCAAGGGAGTTTTCAGCTGCAGCAAGAACTGCAGGCTAAACCAAACGATATCTGTCAACGTCGCGTCTTCGGGGGCTGAAAGCAGCGTCAGTGCAGTTGTGAGACATGACATGAAAATGACCACAACGTGCTGGTCCAGCATACAAGCGCTTTGTTCAAGTGAATCTTGCAAGTTCGCAGGTGACACTGCCAGCATGTTCCCCGGCCCAGGCAACAATGATTGATTCAGCATTGAGCGCCAAAGATAATTTGCTCCGTTGTTTAGATGGGCCCGGAAGGCCTGCCATGCTATGATAAGCGATGGAACTGCGTGCGCCGAGAGCAACAAGATTGCACGTTGAAGCCACGGCGCCGCACTGACTTGCCAAGCGCACCACTCCCCACGCTGAGCATCCCGCGTGAGGATCACTTTTCGAATCTGAGCATGGGTTATTGTCCAAACTGCAAACGCTTGAAACAAGGAATCCAGAATCGAAAACATGCCGCTCCAGTACCAGCAAAATGCAAGAGCGGCGCATGCTGCAGTGAGCAAGATGAAGACGTGGCGGTACATTTCGGATGTGCCAGCCCACCAACCATATCCGAGTTCACCGAGAAACATTACGTGCTCCCTCAGCTGGGCCACCTCAAGATCTGCTTGACTGACATGCTCCAACGCCTGGCCAGCAAAATCTTGCTCCGGCTGGTAGTGCACATACTGCTCACCAAAAGTCACAGGAGCGAGCATGATGACTATCAACAAGAAGGCCTTTCCAGTGAGAAATGCGACTGAGAGCCTTGACAGGGACGTCACATCGCGTTGACGAAGCAACGGCACGCTGCAACACAGGTGGATCTTCTCTCTGAGAGCTTGTACCCAATTGAAATAATAGAATGGAAGGACTGTGGACTGCATCATCATCAACAAAGCATCCAACCTCGGCATGATGTCTAGCATGCCAGGCCATCCCGATAAAGGCTTCTTTATGTGCAGAACTTTGGCATGATTGCCCGCAACTTTGGACACTACAGCGGCCCGGCGGAGGCTAGGGTGGGGGGACGGCTTTTCAGATGGCGCGACCACAAACTCTCTGCAGGGCTGCGACGAGCCATGCAGCTTCGTCCAGAAGTGCAGGCGCCAGTGCATCTGCCGCAGGAAGAAGCAGCCAACAAGGCTTGTAAGCACGAAGAGGAGAATCTCCACGGCAAAGGGGTCAACGTCCTCATGCAGGTATGTTAGCCCCCACAAGCTTGCGATAGACGCTGGTGCAAACATGGCACTCCCACGGCCCAGAAAGTGCTTCAGTCGAAGGCCTCAGTGCCTCCCAAGCTAGCGCAAGGCTCGCAGGCAGAGAGGTTGTATACAGAAGGAGCACGTAAAACTCTTGAGCTCTCCACTGGCCACTCATGCCATTCTCCACATTGATGCGACATGCTCCGCTGTCGTTCTTCACGCACTCCGCTAGCGAATTTGTGAGGTCGATCTTCATCACGTCGCCTTCCACACTGACCCTCCTGCTGACCCAGACGGCCAGGCGAAGGCAGCCGAAAGAGATCAATGTCGCAATAGCCTTTATCCACGCTGGTTGCGAGGAGAGCTGCCGCGAACAGGCCCCAGTAACCAGGACGAAGACGAGGCAGCCCAATGTGACAAGCAAATTTGCCAAGAGCTGTCGAGACTGAAACAGGGACAGGAAGACAAAACCAAGTAGGACCGGCACTGCCCAGCATGCAAGTCTCCACACCAAGCGACAAAGCACCGCCGAAGAAGCATCATCCGTCACATGCAACTGACACGAAAGTATTGGGCTCTGGACAGGTATGTGTTCAGCGCGCCACCAAACCAAGCAGTGAATGTAGAACAGGCTGGCTGCGGCAAAGCCACCCACTTCGATGCTGAATCGGCGCAGCTGAAGGTCCTGGCAAAAGTAATGGTGACATGCATCGATCCAGCTCGTAGAAACACACGCTATCACCGAAGCGACAAGCATCGGCAATACCCAAGCCAATGCCCAGCGATACGCTACCCGGAAGCAGCTGGCTTCCGAATGCCAGCTCTTAGCTCGAAGCGAAAAAACTTTTCCTGACACTTGGTTCAGGAATGGCCCGTAGACCATGAGTAAGCCGCCCAGCGGCGCACTGACGGCACAGAGCTGCCGTGTAGCAACAGCAACAAAAACAGGGAGATTGCGCCATTGAGGCCCTTCAGCGTTCCAAGAATTCAAAGCCCAGAGCACGGCAAACCAAACGAACAAAGTGAGAATAACGTAGAAGAGCACTCGCAAGCCAAAAAAAAGGACAAATCGTCCCATCTCCTTGTCCCATGAGGGCTTCGTCAAGTATGTGAATGCACTGCGCCTGCGACTTGTGCCATCAGCCACCTCGATCCCGACAAGAAGAGAGGTTGCCCATCGGTTCAGGGGCACATTTGACATGCCATCAACGGAAGACCTGGGTTGGTCAAGGATGTCAGGCCTGCGCAAGCGAACGATAGTTCAAGACGTCACTGCCGATGGTGTTCCTGGTGTAATGGGCTGACTTCTATAGCACAGTGTTCTAGAAGGGCGCAGGTCGGACATTCTCTGCTGTAAACGGCTGCTTGGGCAAGGCGTCTCGGTACAGAACAAGCGTATAGGGTTTTGGCACAGGAATATGTGAGTTTTTTATTAATCCCAATGTCAACGAACAGTGTCCAACACTTGCGTCCCATCGATGGTTCCTTCACAGCCGTTGTCTGGGCTTGAAGCAGCAACCTCAAGACTCCGAACATGTATTGAGTACGTAGGATCTAAGGCACAAAGCAGCTTACAGCTTGCAATGCTTCAACCACAGAACGAACTGACCCCGCCTCCCCCCAGAGCACGCCAGGAGTGACGCAGTATCGGGCGTCGTTATTCCAACTCAGAGTTCCGTTGTCAATCTTCGGCAGGACAGCGCCCAGAACATTGGTGACCTCACTATGAGATCCTTACAGGGGAATAATAATGTCGTAATGGGAGCCTTACTGGGGAAGGATTTTTACCTCGATTTTTGTGGTTTATGGCCTCCAACAACCTTACCTCATCCTTCGTCTGCTTGGACAAGGAGTGGGCAGTTGCCGACATGCATTAAGTTGGGGGCTGCGTGCCCTCTCCCGAAAAAGATTAACCTTGTCAATTATGGCAGGATTATATGAACCGCACGGTTAATGCCTACTCAGCTAAGAAGTTACAAGGACACTGGAAAGGCTCGGTTTCGAGCTCTCTTCTGACAGATCCAGCGTGGCAAAATTCCACAAGCAGAGTGCAACCTTATGTACAAGGACTAGAGGTCCCCTCGTGACGTCTGTCGGTTTGCAATACAAATCCTAAACCCTAAAGAACCCCTGTAGAATAGATCCTTTCTAGCTCCGGCCCCTATTAATTAAATCCTGTTTAAGGAGCCCTAAACCCTAAACCCTAAATCCTTTTACGGGAACCCTAAACAACCCTGAACCTTAAATCCTTGTAAGGAGCCCTAAACCCGAAACCCGAATCCTTTTAGGGGACTCCTAACCAACCCTGAACCTAAAACCCTAAAAGTCCCAAAGCCCTTCCTAAAGTCCCTAAACCCTAATTTCCCTAAACCTTAAAGTCCCTAAACCCTGAAGCCCCTAAACCCTAAAGTCCCTAAACCCTAAACCACCTTCAAAGGAGCCCTAAACCACCCGAGAGCAAAGCACAAGGCCCGGGCCGAGTCGAACTCGACTGTCCAGTTCCGTGGCTCTTGACCTTTTCCAACTTTTGGGCTTCTACTCTAGAGGTTTATGGCTTTGGGGCTTAGGGATTAGGGTTTAGGTGTTTCGGGTTTCCGGATTTTACGGTTAAGGGGATAGAGGTTTACAATTTAGGCTCATATGTCATTTATCCGGTTTGGGGCTCCTGTAAAGCTTCTCTAAAGGGTTCTACTGCCGTTCAGGGTTTAGAGGTTTGTTGCATTTACGGGTTTAGGGCTCAGGGAACTAGCAGTTTAGGGTTTAGGGTGCGGCCTTAATCGCATGGCTTTTAGGGTTTGGCGGACAGGGTGCAGGTGCCAATCAGACGATGTCAGAGAGATGTGCTCTCGGCTTTGTTCCTTTCATCCTGTGGCCTGATGGCTGATGATGCCCATAGAGCCATAGAGTATTCATGCGCATGTTATGTCTTTGCGTCGGCTAGCATGCTTATTTCTCTGCTTCGCCCATGAGCTCTAAAAACAGTCCATATATCGCAACCCTTAAACCAAGACCATAAACTCTAAACCGTCAAGAACCCCAAACCCTCAAAAGCACTAAAACCCGTAAAAACCACCCAAACCCTCATAGATCCCTGAAGGTACCCTTAAAGGATCCCTTGATCCCTTATAGGAACCCTTTTAGGAACCCCAAACCCCTAAAACCCGAACCCCCCCTAAAACCCCTATAGCCCCAACCCTAAACCCTAAACCCTCATAGATCCCTAAAGGTGCCCTCAAAGGACCCCTTATAGGAACCCTTTTCGGAACCCCAAAACCCCCTCATAGATCCCTACAGTAGAGGCCAGGAAGTTGGAATATCATTATCGTAACCCCTTTATGGTAAATTATAGGGGATCCTACCCTGAAGCCGTATTCCAACTTTCTGGAGTTCCCTTTAAACCCCTAAAAGAGCCCCGAGGCTTCAGAAACACTTTAAACTCTATAGAGCCCTCAAGGGACCTCAAAGATCCCCTAACAGTACCCTTATAGTACCCTTATAGTACCCCTATAGTACCCTTATAGTAACTATACTTACCCCTGAAGTTCCCTTTAAAGGTGCCCTCAATCATCTCTGAAGGTCTGGGCCTGGGATCTCCTGGCGGAAGACCATGGCCGTGTGATAGAGATCGAACAGGCCCAGCTTCCTGGAAAGAAGTCATATGTATATATATATATATATATATATATATGTATATGTATATGTATATGTATATGTATATGTATATGTATATGTATGTTATATATGATTACATATGCATAGTTATAATATATATATATATATATATATACACACACACACACACACACACTTTATTATGACTCTATATATATATATATATATATATATATATGGGGAATTGCGGGGTTCAGAGTTTAGGGTTGCAGTGTTCTTTTTGGTTTAGGGTTCAGGGGTTCTGGGATTTAGAGCATGCGGTTGGGAATCATTTTGGGGGCTCGCGCTCCGGTCAAACATCCTCCACCCTTGAGCTCTAAAGCTCAAGCCCTGCAGCACAGTGGATTTTGGCAGTGGGTGCTTCCTTACGGCACAGGGAAGCCAGAGACTCCAAAACCCCAGAAATTAAGGAATATACCTTAAATCCCACTAGGAATCCCACTATAACTTACGGCATGTTCCTTAATTAAGGGGTGTTGGAGTGTCTGGGAAGCCCCTCCATGGTACGCAGGGCTGCGAAGTTCCGAACCTTCCGGAGATTCTCGGCTCCGTGTGCCCTGAGGCACTAAACCCGGAACTCCAAACCCGGAACCCCTAAACCCTAAAGTCGTATACACCCTAAACCCGGACCCTAAAAAACCCTACCTGACCAAACGTATGTAGAATACTGGCCGTTTTAAGGGTTTTGGGCTATTCTTTTACCTACTCTTGGGGGTTTAGGTAAACCCTGGTGGCAGCCGAGCTTCTTGCCAATGTGTGGATTAGTGGAAAATAGCGGCGACTGGACCACGTAGGCGTTAACCTGGGCTGATTGAAATTGGTTTCTGTCTGAAGGCGGTTAATATAATGGCCTTAATAATTAATACTTAGCACAGGGTATTGGGGCCCGTTATACTACTACAATTATAACAAGGAACCCGGCAAATAGTAGTGGTAATTATTAAGGCCCTACGTTCATGTCAGATCACCCCTAAACCCAAATCTAATCAACCAGCTCCCTGAGACTGATGTGATGATGTGACTTGCCGCGCTGTGTGACTCGATGCCCTCGGTGATACTGCTGAACGCCCATCGCGGCGCATGCTGATGACGGTAGTTCTTCTTTCTGGCAGTTCTTCATACTATGTCACAATGTGCTTATGCCTACCACCACTACCACAACGACGAGCATGACTATTGCTGCTGCCGCTAGTTTCCACTATATACTGTCGTTCTTATAACAGCTAGCGGGTTAGTGCATGACATTGGCACAGGAGTCATAAGGACGCAAATCTGAACTATCTTGCAGCCGCTCTCAGATCTGGTAAAAAATCTCTACTCCCTGACTTAAAACCCTAAGCCTTCAATCGTAAACCCTACACCCAGCAAATCACCAACTTCACAAAACCCTAAGCCAAACCCTAGCAAACAGAGCCCCGAAGCTTTCCTTGCGCTCCATTGGTCTGCTTCTTTGTAGGGACCCATCGAATCTCTGTTGGGGCTCTTGGCTTTAGGGAGGAGGGTTTAGGGGTTTAGGGGTGTTGTTGGGCTTAAGATTTAAGGTTTAGGGTTTAGGGGTGCAGGGTTTAGGGCTAAGCATGTTAACCTCTAAAGTATAAAGCGGGTTATGGTACCTTTAGGGTTCATATGTAGAATCCTATGAGGTCACCGCAAAAAAGCAACTGCCATGGGGCCTCTTGGTAACCTACAAGGGATAAGGGGGTTATGGTACTTTAAGGTTTACCTGGACCTGAAAGACCGACTTCTGCAAGGAAATCAGAATCAGGAAGCCCAACAGCTTCGGTTATTTGTCTAGGATGCCCAGAAACCTAGGAATAAAAAGGGCTCTCTTCATGATATTGGGTAACGTTCTAGGGAACCTAGGACTACAAAAAAAGAAAAAGGCTATTACTAGGCATCCTAGTTTCGGCTTTAAGATAGGGACATTCATAGTTACTGATACTCTTTTGGGGTCTCCTTATTCTAATTATAGGATAATGGGCCCCCAAAACCCTATTCTAATAGTTAAGGCCCCTACATTCAACCCTTAGAGTAGCCCCCATAGTAAGCCTTAAAGCCCCCTTTAAAAGAACCCTTTAAAGGAACCCTATTCTAAGTATTAAGGCCCCTGTATTAGGTAGCTTGGGAGCAGTGGGAGTGACGCCTGCATCCTCCGCAAAGTCGGGGACCGCGATGCCTCTGGCGCCATGACCCGAAACATCAAAACCTGAAACCTGAGCTCAGCCAAACCATAAAACCCTAAAGCCCCAAATCCTAAACCCTGAAACCCAAAACCATAAAACACAAAACCATAAAACCCAAAAGCTCTAAACCTTAACCAGAATCCCTAAATCCTAATCCTGAAGACCCTGAATCCGGTACTAGAGCCTTGGGCTCTGGGCTCTTAGGGTGGAGACTTTGAGGGATCCTTTAAGGGTTCTATAACTGCTTAGAGTTTAGTGTACTAGGCCCACTGTAAGGTCTATAGGTCTGACTGTTTCCGGCTTGATGGTCTGGCCGTTAAACCCAAACCGAACCCAATTCCTTATGCCACGCCGCCCGACATCTGTATTACAAACCCATGCTACATCATATCCTCCCAAAATGTCTCGAGCTCTTTGCAAGCTGATAGGGACTTAGTAAGTAAGGTTATAAGTACTCTAATTGGGGTTATAAGGCACTATAAGTATAGCTGCCTTATTTATAACCCAAGTTTCTAAGTCCCATGATCCTTTAAGTACCTTTAAAGCCCCCTTATAGAGCCCTTATAGATCCCTAATCGCTCCCTCTAAAGAACCCTTAGTTACTATTACTAAGTCCCATGATCCTTTAAAGTAAACCCTGGCCAGAGAGCGGGGGAGGATCTACAGCTAGAGGTCCGAGCCAGAAAATTTCCAAGCAAATGAACACCAAAGGCGGGGTTCTTGTTAAAGGGAACTCCAGAAAGTTGGAATATGGTTTCAGGGTAGGATACCCTATAATTTACCATAAAGGGTTTAGGATAATCATATTCCAACTTTCTGGCTTTTACTTTAAGAGGTTTCTTTTACGTTACCATAGCAGGGATCTATAGTACATAATATGGTGGCCTTAGTATTGTGGTAACTTAAATGAAATTCCGTATAAGAAGAACCCAGAAGAACAAACCCACATCTGCGCACCCCAAACTGTAAGCACATGACCCCTAAACCCACAGCTCTAAACAATCCCTGAACCAAAAACCCGAAACCCCAAACCCAGAATCTTAAAGCCGAAACCAAACAAAAAAATACCCAAACTCTGCTTCTCAGGTCTGGGGGGGTCGTAGGGTCATACATCCGGAAAGTACATTATACTAATCATAACCCCAATTAAGGTACTTATCACCTGACTTACTGCGTCCCCTGATCCTCCAAGTAGACCCTAAACCGTAATTCCTAAAGCATTTGTCGATCCCTTATAGATCCCCTTAACGGAACCCAAGGGCCCTCCAAGTAGCCCGGAACCCTGGACCCCAAGCCAGCCGCCTAGGTCATAGGAGAACCAAAGTCCTACCTTTGGGTCACCCAAACGCCAAACCCTAAATCCCTACAGTAAGGGTGCCTTAAAGGGCTCCTTCAAGGGATCTATGGGGTTTAGGGTTTAGGGTCTATTTGGAGGGCCAGGGGACTTAGTAGTAAGTCGATTATAAGTAGGGTTACACTTGGGGTAACTCCATTTAGGGCACTTATAACTCTACTTACAATTATGACCTACTTACTGAGTCCCCTGCCCCTCCAAGTAAACCCTAAAACCAAAGCCCGCCTAATCCCTAAATCTCTAAACCCTAAAACCCTCCAGGCCTGTTGCACACCAGTCCTTTGAGGGCAGCTGAGCACTGCAGGGAAGCCTCGGCAACTGCTTGGCTGGGGTTTGAGGTTTAGGTTGGATACTGCTCCCATACAGTAACAGTCTATAATAGGGCTATTATTAAGGGCCTAGTATATCTATATTATGAATATTGTCCAACTGTTACTGAGAGGGGGGGCAGTATCCAGGGTTTAGGGGTATGGGGTTTTAGGGATCCTTCAAGGGATCCAGAGTGGGTTCCTGAAAGGGATCTACTGGGTTTAGGGTTTAGGGGTTTGATCTTAGGGGTTTGGGGTTGGGGTTTGGGGTTTAAGGATTTAGGGCCTAGGGGTTGAGAGTTTTGGCTTTCATTGGCTGCTTAGGATGATCTGGTCGGGGGTGTTCTTGCTTTCCTGTTATGGTGTTTATGGTTTCGATTCTTTAAGCGTTTTTTAACGGTTTGGATTAGGGTGAAGGTTAGGCTAGCTTATCGTATAGTTTTCGCGCAGAGTGCGTTTGGGGTACCATGTGGCGGCTTCGTGTGTGTTCGGCTTTGCTTTGCTTTTCGAAATACACTTGCGAGCAGTGTCTAAGGTACAAGGAATTTGTCATGGCTTTGGGCGGCTGGGCGGTTTTAGACAACCTGGACCTTAACAGTAAGTAGAATAATGGCCCGTTATAGGTTTTGGGCCATTATTTCACCTACTTTGGGGGTTTAGGTACTTATAAAGATTGGCACGTAGCACGTAGGGTTGTAAATAACGCAACCATGCTGGAAGTACTTATCTGCGCAATTGAGGTACTTGCAACTTCACTTACCAATTGCCCTGATCCTCAAAGTAGGCTAGTCTGGGCCTTTAAGTAACCAGGGACAAATAAAATGAACTTGCATTTCATAATGGCTTCTTTAAGAAAAAAGTACTAAAGTATGGTACTCCAAAAACCCAGTACTGGCATTCTGGCTTTGCCGGGTGGCGACGTAGGGATACGTAGGGCGTTTGAGGTTTGGGTGTTGTGAGTTTGGGGCTGCATGAGCCTGCAGTCCATGCTTCAGGTACTTACATGACACCTCGCCCCGCCCTCTATTGAACCATTCTGCGGCACACCAGACCGCCAAATATCAACCCAAAAATCCCAAAATCCATAATCCCAAAACCCCGTTATACCCATATGCCAAATCCCAAGTCCAGAATTCCCGAAATCCAAATCCCAAAATCCCAAGTCCAGAATTCCCGAAATCCAAATCCCAAAATCCCAAGCCAAAAACCCCAAGCCCAGAATTCCCGTAAAACCATATTCCCAAAATCCCAAGCCTAAAACCAAGAAAAAACCACCTCCCCCCATAAATCCCCGTTATTCCTCAACCCAAACCCATAAGCCCAAAACCCACGAATAACAATATTCCTTATAGTTGGGGCGAGGTGCTCCTTGTATGATTTAGGGCGAGGATTGCTTTATCGACATCTCCGACGAATCCGGGAAGGTGCGCCTTTCACGTTTTACTGATTGCGAGCCCAGCTTTCCAAAGTTCGGTTGTCTCTGCATTGATTTGAAAGCGCAGCATTCACATGCAAATGTTCAGTCGCATTTGGCTATCAAAGCTTTGAGGCATTCCTTTTTGCTTTCTTTGTCACCCATGGCTTCCGCTTCCAGCAGTGGATACGGTGGACAGGCAGATGTGAATGCAGAGATTGCTAAGGCTCTTCGTGAAGATGAGTATGAGACCGAGGGCTCGGACAGTGGGAGCGATGGCAAGCGAACCAACGACCCCAACCTTTCCGAGAACGAGAACAGCGACACAGACGAGGATGATGTGGAGGAGGACACGAAAGCCGATGTGTCACAGGACGACTTTGACATTGAGGCATTCGCTACCTTCTTGAAGGACACGACAGAGGAAGAGCTTGTGGTATTGCTTACGACAAACGAGCAAAGGATGAAGAAGTTGATGTCGGAGTTTGTTACCGAGAAGAAGAAGAGAAAGCTCATGAAGAAAGTCTTGAAGAAGCTCACCGCCACACGGGACGCCGAGAAGAAGAAGGAAGAGAAGAAGTTGAAACACGAGGCGAAGAAAGCCGAGAAGATGGAGCCAAAGACCCTTACCATCATCCCCGTCGCCTTTGAGAACAAAGCCCCGTTCACGATTGACATCGCCTTGACAGAGACCATCGCCGAGCTTCGTCGCCTTATCTCCTTCAATCTGAAGGTCAAGAAGCCTACGCAGTTGGTGCTAAGCCATGGGACGCTTGACTTGTCGCGTTCGAGGGCGTCGTTATCAACATCAGGCATCACCGACGGCATGAGCATTAATGTGCAGGTTCAGGGGCGCGGTGGTGACATGGCGCTCTGAAAAGACGAGCACAGGAAGACGTGAAACGTGCAAAAATCCCTTTCTTCTTCGCTTCTGTTGCCTATTGTTTAAGACGACATGATAAACTAATCCGTGTGGGAACGGCAACAGAGGCGACGCTTTTGTAAAGGCAACTGAACAGTGGCATGTGCGGAGATGTTGCGATGCACAGGCTTGAGCAAAAAATCCGAAGCTTGAGTATTGCGCGTGTTGTGTGTCTTGAGCGTCTTGAGCGTCTTGAGCTTGGTTGAGCGACTTGATATTCATCCGAAGCATTTTGACACTTAAAGCTCGGGTTTCTTAGCCTTCCCTTGTTGTAGAAGCCATGGGTTCTTCAAAGCGTCAAGCAGATGCTTCCGCTTCTTCTTCAAAGAGTCAGAAGATGGACGATAAGAAGATTGAACTCAACGGTAAAATCAACGGTCTTCTTGGTGTCATTCCTCCCTCGGTTCCTCATGCGGATGAGCTCGGCAACTTGGTCAATCTGATGCGTAACAATTCCGAGAAATGGGTTTCATCAACCATTGAAGCGATGGACATGAAGCAGTTTGAGAAGCTCTACGAAACTTATTGGAGTTGTTCATATTCCGATGTTTCCCGCGTTTCCGAAGCCATCGTGAAGGACGCCATTCCGCTCTACCAGAAGTTCAATGACGTCATCGTTCAAGCAAACAACGCTATCAAGATAGCAAACAATGCGAAAGGTTTGATGGAAGCACTGCTTACTCACGCTTACCTTTGTGAGTTTGGCGGTAAAGCCAACGTCAATCATTCGACTTTCGAAGAAATGATGGAACAAAAGCTGAAGAAGATTGAGAAGGAAAAGGACGCACATGAACAACATCGACTACATCTTCAAAAGATGATTGAGATGAAGCTCCCACAAGAAGTTTTGCGAAGGTTTGCTACTGAAATGGGCGTCTCGCTTGACGATGTCATTGTAAATATGGCAGTAGATGAAGACCTTTAAGAGCCCTAAATTTAGGCAGACCCCCGCCTAAAATTTAGGCAGACCTTCCGCCTAAAATTTAGGCAAACCCCTCGCCTAAATAATTTGGTGGTAAAATGCTCTATTTTAGGTAATAATCCCTAATTTAGGAAGATTTCCGCCTAAAATTTAGGCAGACCCCTCGCCTAAATAATAAATCCCCTAATTTTAGGTAAAGCTTTTAAGATGGGCGGAGTTGCACGACAATAGCGTCGTGTTTTTGACTTCGCGTAGCTTGTATAGGCGCTTTATACTCTGTCCTGTATTCGACTTAATTGTTACGCCATCAAGTGCGTAACATAAACAAGAGAATTAGGCATGAAAAAAAGCCTTGCGTGGCTTTTGCTACCATCCTAAACCCCAAACCCCATAAATAAAAAAATCAAAGCATATAGTATTTAGAAAAATACGGGTCGCTATAAAACTATAGCCAAACCCCATACAAAATACAATAAAAATCACGAAAATAATAATATGATAGACCGCGAAAAAATAAAATCAATAGTCCCGACTTCGTCCGATGCACTCTTTTAGTAAATAAAGAAACTTTTCACTAAAGACGCGACAGGTCAAGCTCTTCGCCAACGGCATTTGCGACAACAAGTTCGACGCATCGGTGCGCCCTTCCTTTCGGGTTGGGGTTTTTAGTTTTGGGTTTTTTAGTTTCGGGTTCGTGCTTTTAGTTTTGGGTTTTTGTGGTTGCGTCCCTAAAACCCTAATGTGTGGCTCGAGCGTTGGCTCAAACTGCAAAAAATCCCTAAAACCCTAAATAGGGGTTTAGTGTTCGGGGCTTTTGTGGTTGCGTCCCCTAAAACCCTAAACTTTGGCTCAAACCGGCTCAAACATTCTCACACTTTTAAAAGCTCGTGACGCAAATAACCGCGTCCATTGATATAATAATGCTTTTGTTCCAATACCGTTTTAATATCATCAATACTATATGAATTCGCGCTCCAATTACTCACCCTTTCTTTATCCAATTTATCTTTTTTCTTAAATATCTTGACTGTGTCGCCTTTCTCTAATTCGGGATACTTTCGGGTTTTTGTTGCATTCATTGCGATATTAGACTTAACTTTGAGTTCGTTTTCGGGCTTTCGTGCTTCTTTCGGCACTAACCCAGTCGCGGAATGAATCATTTTATTATTATACGTTATCATTATCTCAAAGATATAATCAATCCATTGAATATTCTCTTTACCCTTTTTCTCATCCGCTTCGACTCTTTTGAACAACATGTTTTTAAACGTGCGGATGAATCTTTCCGCGAATGCTGGGTGTGTTCTGGTTTGATGCGTTTCTATTTTCTCCTTGTCAAAATATTCTTTTAATACACCACTGTTTAAACTACCTTCTTCGTCCGAATATACTAATTCTGGTTTCTTCCCCATTTTGTTTATTCCTTCCATTATTCCCGCTAATAAATCTGGTGGTTGCTTACTTTTAATCGGAACAACAACTGCAAATTTACTAAATATGTCTATCATAACTAAACCAATTCTAAACTTTTGATTCTCCAAATCATTATTTGTAATAAAAAATAAGTCTATTTGATATTCATAATGTGCATAAGGAGCAATAAACGAATTAAATCCTGACATTGGTCTTTTCCTATCTACATTCTTTTCAAACCATGCTTTAACATCTGCTAACGTAATACTCTTATCTTTAGCCTTAGCATCTTTAAAAGTTGTGGCAATGCTTCCAAATCCGCTTCTATCAAAATAAATATCCGAAATAATCTTGTTCTTGTCTGACATTGATAATATATATAATATATATTATATATATTATCGTATTATCTTGCACAACAATTACACATAACACACATGCTATTGCAGTTGCTTATATAATGCGCCTTGTCATTGTTAAGCCTATTGGCTGTTAAATTGGTAGTGAGCTTGTCATCAACCCTTTCAACTACAAAGGGTTCATTGCAGTCGGTGCATCTGTTTTTTAATTGACTCATGAGCCACTCAACATTTACATAGTCCTCTTCATTTATTGAGCGTCCTGCTTCTATATCTTGCGATTTGTATTGCTTAACCTTTTGGTTAAAATACCTTTCTATCTCTGATTGCTTAATGTCTCTTGTTATCTCATGTTTGTAAAACCTGATTTTGTTTAAATCCTTGGCTCTTGTGATTGCTGTATAAAGCCACTCTTTCGAAACGTAATTATACATCCAATCGTAAATAATAACATCGCCATCTATTGAACATCCCTGTTTACTATGACATGTGTAACACGACGCATAAATAAAATTTTGTCTCAACTTCTTTAGGCTTATTTCTTGTAGTATCCTTGTAGCCTCATTTAGAAGCGTTACCATATTCTTTTTTATTTCCGTTATTTTGAACTTAAGATTAACATTAAATTTAGATATCCAGTATCTCGTATAAACACGACAAATAACTTCGTCGCCTACGACATATTATTCTTCTATACCTCTTTCTTTTCTAACATGTTGCGATACTTTTCTACATGTTTCGTTGGTGTATGCTACGTTATTATCAATGTGTTCTATCTCTTCTGTGTATTTAAAATACTTCTCAATAATCTGTTTAATTGTCATATCTGTTTTAAAAATATCGTGATAAATACTTTTTAATTTGATTCTGTCTTCCGCGTTGGTTAATCTCTTGCATTCTTCTAAATAAATGTAATGTTTAAAAATTTGCTTTATACAACTGTCTAAGTATGTCCTATAATCTTGCGTGTTGGTTATATCCACAACGCCCTGTAATTGATGTTCGTCTCCCGTTGCTACAATAATTTTATCGGGATTCTTTTCTACAAATGTTTTTATTCTTGCTAAAACTGGAATACTGTTAAAATAAATTTCGTCAAAAACGATAACATCAAAAAAGGAATGGTCAAAATCTTTCAATTTTTCTTCGCCGACTTGGATAGAAAAGAATGTATTAATGGTTACTGCTTCTACTCCGCATTCTTGATTTAAATTGTTAGTCGGTGTTACGAACAATATGTTTTTATCTTGTATCTGCTTTGGTATATGCGACTTGCCCGACCCTGCGAATAAAGCTTTAATTAAAACGTGCTTGTGTTCGAGAACTTTCTCAACCGCTTCTTTGCTATCCCATTCGTCTTTTAACATAATTCTTTCATTAACAACTTCGGGTATTTCTATTGATTCGTTCTGTTTCATCTCATAATCTCGATGAGGGAAGCCGAAGTTATTTAAAACGCCTTTCCAATCACCGATGTCCTTACCGAACGTCAGTAACTTCATGGCTTTTTGTAAATCCTTCCTTAATATTGTAAATGCATCTGTTTTAACACTAAAGACGTCTATCTCATTTTCTCGCAGTGTGTTATAATCCTTGTATATTCTGTAATTATGGTATTGGAGTAAAAGCTCCTTAATGTAACGATAACCATTTTTCAACACGGCACGGTCTTCAACATTTAGAACGTAATATTTTCCTTTGTTTTTTGTATCTTCGTCTGGTGCTTCTTCTTCATTATCACTATCATAATCGCTATCATCCTCGCTATTAACTTCTTCTTCTTCTTTCTCGAACTGCTTAATAATATTAATCCTACCTCCATACATGTATTGATATAACTGAGCTTCTCGCAAGTCCTTGAATAAAACCGATTTCTGGGCTGTTGTTACTCCCTTCTCTAATAAGCCAATATTTACATTTGCTATTTCTTTTTTTAGTTTGGTGTCTTCTTTGGTATCGTCTGATATATGGGTTTCTACCAATTCCTTAACAATCTTTTTATAATCACAATTATATATAAAGGAAGGCTTCTTATAATATTTAATGGTGATATCATCATTCAGAACATTTTTTAGAAACTTTCCGTAACAAAGGCAGAGCCGCTTGTTGAAGAACAGATTAGCCTTATACACTTCCACAGTGTATAAGACTAAATCCTCGATTTCCTCACCATTGTATTTTACCCATTTGTCGAATTGGTTAAATACTGATATTTTTTTCATTTTGGTAAGCGCGTGTGTAAATGCTTTTGTCATATCTATCTCGCATGCATTCTTATGAGAAGGCTCTATAAAATGGTGATATTCTTGATTTTCAACTTTGCCCGTCATTTGGTTAAACTTTTCGCGATATTCAATGTGTCGGTATGTGTCTTGAATCTTACCACTTGGCACAATTGTTCGGTATTCGTCTAATACATCAATGTCAGTATCTGTATAAAAGGATTTGTGCAAAGGATTAAACAAAGCCTTATTAAATTTAAACATCGCCTTGTTCATATTGTTGAATGTTGTCTCACATTTGACTCTAACACTTCCGTGTATGCACGAAGGCACTAAATTTTGTGTAGCTATTATATACGTTTTCTTTTCAAATCTCAATTTTATTTGGCTTATTGTTCCCGCTTCATATCTTATCTTAGGTTCATAACCCGATTCCACTAAATCGCACAACACACCGATTAAATCATTTTTTGAATGAATGAGCTTATATTATTTTTCTTTTTGTGGTTTTTTGCTTTTGATTTCTTCTTCTGTTGGTTGATGTAGTTTAAGAACGTCGTCAATCTTATCGAAGATAATATATTCGCTTGGTTCTTCAGACTTGTTTAAATGAAAATCAATAGGGGCTTTTACCTTTAAATTCATGTATTCCCTTCCCTTATGTTGTTGTAAGCTGGATAAGTTAAAATTCATAACGTAAATGTGGTTATTCTTAACAAGACCATAAAAGGCTCTAATCTTTTTATTGACATGTTCTGTTTTATAAATGCAATTCCCTATGATGTCAAAAATTCTCACAGGAATAGTAAAATGGTCGAAGACAACCTCCATATCTTCAATCGAAGCGCCGTTTTTATTAAACTCTTCTTCGTTCATTTTTAATACATCTAATATCTTTTCGCGCGTTAATTGATTCTTTTTGCTCGGACAATCTTTATAATGTTCTACCAATGCATTTACCCAGCATTCATTCTCAATATAATCGTTTCTTGCAATCGCCTCTTTGATGGTGGAAGCGTTGGGGTTAAATGCCGTTTCAATGTATTCGTGATACATGCTAACATTCTCGGCATTTTTAAGCTTTTCCTTTTTTTGTTCTTTTTTCCCTTCTCCGTCTTCAATCTCTTCTATGCTTAAAATCTTAACGGCAGATAGGTAGTCCGCCGGATATTTATAATGAAATTCTTGCATTTTAGGGTCAAATGCTAATATTTTCTTTATATGGTCTAATAACTTGTCGTTGTAATAATTTTTACCCCTTTTAGATTTTCTGAATTTTCTCTCAACGCGTTCTTGTCCTTCCATCGGTTCTTTTATAACAAAATTGTTAATAACCTCATCGGGGATATCTAACTGTATCGAGTTAGGTAGCTTAGGAGATGCTTGTCTTATTTCGTGATTTACCCACCCGAAAATTCTGTCATAATCGTCATAAAATGCAATGTCTGATTTTTTGGCTTTCTCCTTATCCAACTCTACGTAAAACAAAAAGTCAATTAAATAACGTTTCTCTTTTTGATTTTCTTTTTGTTTTCGTTTGTTCTCTTCTTTTGCGCCTGCCATTCTTTTATTGAGTGGTTCGTTCTCCTTCCATTTGTCAATATTTTCCTTGTATTGTGTTAATGCTTTTTGGTATTCTGCGGGCTTTGGTGACAAAAGCCCTTTAATTAATTTTTGTGCTGTTGTGTTTTGGGTAATCTTGCGTTCTTCGAAGAGTCTAATAACTTCATTAACTTTTTTCTGTTTCGTTTTGTTTAGTTTTTGTGTTTCTTCGTTTAATGTTTTGGTGTAATTTTTCGCATCAATGCGTAAATTACGTAAGTGATTTTTTATAATCTTGCTCGTCATACTATAGCCTATATATTAATTTATATGCTCTACTTCCCTTTAAGCACCTTTGGGTAGGGTTCTTTCTTGTCCGGAGCCGTTATAAAGCAACTTAATATAATTACTACACTATATTAAGTAGCTTTGTTTTTTGGGCATCCTATTACCCTCTGTTGTTGGAAGGCTTGACATCTCAATGTGTTGTGATGTTTCTGTAGCTTGGTTTTCTGAATAAGTTTTGAACAATATTCGCACTCAACGCGACACATTATATTTTCGCGGTAGTATTTTTTAAAATATTCTGGGTCAGATGGTTTATTATTATATGTCCCGTCGGCATTTCTTCGCCACGGGGCACTCTTCCTTTGCTTGACTTTTTCTTCGTGTGTTTCTTCTGTGCTTGTTTCTTCTACGATTTCTGGCTCGGGGGTCATTACGGCTTAAGTAGTAACGTGGTAAGCCTTTAAGTGTATTTCATTTTTTTACTCTTTAAATGCTTTTATGAGCTTACAGATTGGACTGATGCCCTTGAGCTTCTCCTGCTTCGAATATACTCTATGGTTTCTTGCGAACGTCTTGAACTTATCACGCTTTGGGGCGGGGTTGTTTCATCAACATATTCAAGAGTTCTATCGCTAATATTGGAACTTTGAACTGTTTCGGGTGCAGATGAATGAATGTATTCGCTTAGCGCTTCTTCTTCCACGGGCAATAATGCACTTCTGTTTGAACTTCTGCGAGAACTCGATGATACCGAAGGCTCATAAGATTTTTTAACATTCATAGGCAAACTATTTTCGCTTTCTTCCGTTTGTTGTTTTTCTACAGATTGTTCATTCTCTTCTTCTTCTTCTTGTTCAATTTGTTGCCTTCGGTTTTGCATTTCTTCTCTTTCTTCCTTAAATTCATCATCGCCAAACACACCATCATAAATTCTTTGCATTATTGATTTCTTTTGCGTTCTTTCTCTTTCGCCTTCTTGTTGGGTTTCAGTTATGTTTTCGCTTTTAGTTTCTTCTTCTTCTATCTGTTCTTTAATTTCTTCTTCTGGTGTTCTCATACTTTCGCTTTCTGTTTCATTGAATACATCTGTTTGCGTGCCCTTCTCTGGGTTATCATTATTTAATAACATCGTTTTCCTAACGTATTTCCCTAAATCAAAATCATCAAAATCGACATCATCTAATAATATCCCTTGTTGTGTTCTTCTTTGACGTTCTGGTAATATTCTTAATCTGCTTGTTCTCGCTTCCCTTTCAATTTGTTCAAATGTTGGGCGTAATCTTAACATATATATATATATATATTACTACTTGATATTTTAAACTGGCAAAAAGGATTTTGCTAACGCTGTTGCACCTGCTTTTGCTAATGTTTCAACTCCTGCCTTTGCTCCGCTTACCAAAATATCTTTTGCCGTGCTTGAAGATGATGATTGAGAAGGAACTAATGCACTTGTTCCACCTTTACCCTTGCCTTTCTTCATTTCTCGCCATTCTACCATTCTCTTTTGTAATAATTGGTCGTTGACTTGGTCAGTCCATCTGCCCGTTTGTATTAATCTATCTATATAATTTATTAAATAATCTTTTCTTGTTTGATTTCTTCCTTTTCCTTTTACTTTAAGTTTTGCTATTTCTTCCTCTTGTTCTGGTGTTAATTCTATGCCTCTCAAGAATAACTGAAATCTGATGTCTTCTTCTTGAACGCTTTTGTCTTGCCATTTCGTTATTTTTGTTGAATAATCAATAGTTTCTTTGTGTCTTCTCGCTTGGGTTGGTGCTTTAGTTGTTTCATCATCATCGGCTGGAATTAATTCTGGGTCGTCGTCGAATTCTTCTTCTTCCTCCTCTCCTTCTTCTATATCTTCTCCTTCTTCTTCTTCATCATCCATAACACCAACGGGTAAAGATTGCCTATATGCTTCATCTAAATCAGTCGATGCTCTCGCGCCCGATTGTCTGAGTCTCTCTTCTTGCATTTGTGCATATCTTTGCAATTCCATAGATAACGCGTCCATTTGTTCATTGGTTAATTCTCTTACCGACGGCGCTGTATCAAATGACATTGGGGTCGATGTTCCGCTCGCACGTGCATTTAACATTCCTACCGACGTCCCCGTTGCTATTGCCGTTTGTCTCAATTGTGTTTGTCGTTGTTCTTGTTTTAACTTGTCTTCTTCTTGTTTCTTCAATCCCAAAAAATCAACATTATCAAATTGACTACCGAACTGATTGTTACGAAATATTGTAGCTCTTCTGTCAATTATTTTCTCTATTGGTGGTCTGTTAGGGTCGCCTTGGCTTTCAATCATACCGACTAACTCATCGTATGTTGGTCGTAATTTTAATTCGGATTTTAACGTTTTAATCATTAATATTATTATTATAGATTTAAACTATTTCTTTCATTATTGTTTTTAATTCATTTTGGCGTTTTTCAAGTTCCTCCTTCGTTCTTACTGGCATCATTGGACGCTCTAATTGTTTGTTAATATCATCTAGTTGCCCTTGATATAAACTTTGCTTTTGGTGCTTGACCCAATCGTTACGTAATGCAACATTCTTAGCTCTGTTTTCGGCTTCTTCTATTCTTAATTTCATGTCTTCTAAATACTTCTTTCGTGATGCAACGCCGATTGAACTCTCGAGATCATAGTATTGCTCTACTTGGGGTGCTCTGCGAAACTCTGGTTTGCTCTTATACATACTCATTACTAATAATATTAGATTAAAAATATTATTAATAATTTATTAAAACATACTCGTTTTAAACCTTGCTATTTTCTCGGCTTTCTCTTGTTGCTTCAATTTCTTCATTTCATTATAAGATTGTTGTAATAACTCGGTTGCCGTTAATTGACGTTCTGGCGGTTTCATTATAACGGGCTTAGGTTTAGTTTTAACTTCAACGGGCTCAGAATATTGAACAACTTCGTTTGTTACATTTTGTGCGTTTTTATCGTTTTCTTTATTTTGATATTTGCTTTTCATTTCTTCCTCTATTTCCTTTCTCATTTGTTCCTTCAGTTTAGACCCATACGAATTTTGTTGTTTATTAACAGGTAAAGTTTCCGAAGGCTGACCTTTACAATTTCTCGGATGCGAATGTTTTAGACTCTTGGGTAACATTTTTTTGTTACAGTCGGGACACTCAACCATCTCTACGACCTTTACTGTTCTGGGTAATTTCTTCGCCGTTGCTTTCGGTTTCGGTTTCTCTTCCGTTTGTTCTTGCTTTGCTTCTTCATTCTTTGCTTCCTCTTGTTGAATTTCTTGCGTTGGTTGGGGTTCGGTAGCTTCTTCAATAATATTTTTAACCACCTTTTCATTGACTTCTTCATTTTGACTTTCTTGAACTTCGTTATTAATTGTTTCCATATAATCTATATAGAAATTTTGTAGATTATTTTAACCCCTAAAAAATGTTAAACTGAAACTGAATTCAATATTATTAAAATTAACCGTCTTATTGAATTCGTCACTAAATCTAAAATTGCACCTTCGTAGGATTTTATTACTTACATCAATATAATCAAAGTCGTTTATTTGGTTGTCATTAATAATACCTAAATAGGGAACCGTTACATTTATCTTCTTAACTATTGATGAATTACCCGCCACTGTTAACTGGTTATAGTTACATAATTCATTACAATGTAAGTAAAGATTTTTAACTGGAGTTAAATCAACAAAGCCACTAACAAAAGGTAAGGCTATGCCGTGTGTAGGTGATGTATCCACTATATTTAAAACTTTGTTTATTGAATGCAAATTATTTACATCGATACCCGTAAATTCGTTTTGGTTTGCTATTACTTCCGCTTCCGTGAAAACATTGAATATAAGGTTAGCGTAATTAACGGCTATTGTTATTTTGTTTAGTCTTGTGTCGTATGTAACTGTATACGTGTCAGTTCTGGTTACGTCTGGGTTTCTGGTATCGAAATAGTCATTTAACCAAAATTGAATGCGTGTCGCAAGTTCAGAACCCGAATAGTTACCTTCGTCTATAGTGAAAATGCGATAATCTATTATGTCCGGATTTACGCCGTTCGGGTCTAACTGATAAAAATAAAGATTGTCGTTAAACCCTTGTTGTATTGCAAACCATGAGTGTGGGATACTTACTTCGTGAACTATACATTTGACATTATCTTCTAACTGAACCGTTTCGGGCAAATCAATTACAAAATCCGAAGAAGTTCCACTGACTTTAAAACTACTATCAACATATATTTTTTTGAATTTAAGCATTATATTATTAGTTAGATAAATTAATTTATAAGTTAATTTATATCCCAATATGCACAAACATAAAAGAAAAAATGAAGGTATACTATACGAAGCACCTAAAACAAGAAATAAAATTAACGACGAAGTTAGGGAAGAATTGGCAGGAACCGAAACCTATTTAACCGATACCCAAGGTTTAAGATTGGCATACGAAAGTCCAAACAGGATTTATAGAAATGGTAGTCAGTTATACATAGCGGGAACAAAAGACCCTATCGATTTTTACGATGATTTGAAATTGCCTTTTTATCAAACAAGAAACACGAAGAGATATAAAGATGTTGATAAATTCATTCAAGACGATGCTATTGAAATTGACGGTAAAAAACATTACGGCGTTACAGATATAATAAGCCATAGCTTAGGTTCGGCTGTAGGACAACAAATAAACAACGATTACGGAAATATTTTTAGAAGTCGTAGTTATGGCTCTCCTTTCGTTTCAGGACAACGCCCCGAAGATACGGGGACAAACTTGAGAATAAGGAAAGCAGGCGACCCCGTTAGTGCTTTTGATAGTGGCAGTTTAACATTAAACAGGGGAACATTAAACCCTTTACAAAATCATTCATATCATGATATCGGCAATGTTCATAATAAAACGGGGAATTTACCTATAACACAAGAGGAATTTATGCAACAATTTGATTAAAATCTAAATAATATTAATAATGTTTGCTTACAAAACGACAACATATGAGAAGGTGGAGAAGCCAAAACAAGATAAAGAATTTAAACAAAACAGTTACGAGGAAATACGCAAAAATCGTAGAGGACGGCGGAGAGATGAAACTGAAAGAGACCATTAAAACAACAAAAGACAATAAAAACGAAAATAAAATTAAGTTTAATTTTTTGATTAAATTTATTATAAAAATATTAATAATCTAAACATAAATATATAAGTATGGAAACATTCACACCAGAAGATATTCTCGTTGATAACTTGAGTTTTAAATTAAACAAAGGAGCAAGTTATATAACTGATAGACGAAGCGTTAGATTCTACCCGTCAGGTTCAAATGTATATAAACTCACATCGGGGAACCGTGTTTTAAAATTTTCATTAAATGCTGAAGACAACGGATGGTTAGACCCTCAAAGTTTTCGTGTATTCTTTACAGTTCAAAATTTAGACCAAGACCTCAACCGCAAACTACGACCATTGGCACCGCCTTATTCTTTCTTTAGAAGAATGCGAATTATTGCTGGTAATCAAGTTGTTGAAGACTTTGACAATTACAATCGTGTTCATCAGATGTTTTCTAAGTTGATGTCACAAGGAGCGCGGAAGGATGAAGCCAACGAAGGCTTCGGTTATAGGTATGACGACGAAGTTAAAACATTAGTTAATAATGTAGGAACTGAATTAGACTATGAAGTTAATGCCGTGAATTGCCCAGGTTTCAAAAATCAAATGACAGTAGGATTTAAACCATTATGTGGTTTATTCTCACAGTTTAAATATTTACCATTAAAATATATGGGAAATTTAACTATCGAACTTGAACTTGTAAATAATGATATTGATTGTATTATTAACCCCGATGACAACACGGAAGCAAACGCAATAGGAGACCGTTTTACAACTGATGTAGCATTACCAGGAGGTAATGCTTCAAATACTTCAAAATTATTTGAACTTAATAACGCATTCGTTTCTTGTGATATTTGCACTCTTGATAATAACTTAAATAATGAATATGTTAAACATTTATTAGAAGGTAAAGGGTTACCAATTACATATACAACTTATATTACTCAATCACAGTCTGTAGCGGGATATAGTGATATTAGTGTTCCAGTTATTCGCTCTGTTTCTAAACTTGTCGCTTCTTTCGTCACCTTTTACAGAACAGACGACCCAAGCCTTGGTTATGAATATGCTAATAAACGTTTCTGCCGTTTCTATCATCCTCATCAATCTCATGACAGTGCGGCAGAAGGTATTTATGATATTAACAAAGATTTAGAGTTCCAAATTCAATTAGGTTCTAAATTGTATCCAGAATATCCGTGTAATTCATTAACTCAATGTTTTTATCATTTACGAAAAGCATTAAATCTCCCAGTCTTTCATCAACATAGTATTTCAATTGATTTTAAACAATATAGAGACCGCCAGTTTATTTTCGGCTTTAGTTTTGAAAAAGTGCCAGACAGTAGCTATACAGGAATTAACACACGTGCCGGGCAACAGATGTTAATACGTGTAAAATCTGCAGGAGCACAAATTCCAGTAGATGATATGCCGGACGAGATGTTCATCACGATGCTTTCGGAGCAGGTGATTGAAATTAAGGACCTTGGTTTAAAGGTGTTCGATTAAATTTAATATAACATTCTAATAATAATTTATCTAATTATTATTTTAATGACATTGACGTTAAATAATACTAATACTGTATCGACAAATAATATTGTTATTAACGGAACAGCCTTAAGCGATTTATACGCTACGATAAATTATGTAGATACTGAAATATCTAATATCAATGTAGGTAATGGAGGAGGTGGTGGAATAACACAAGCAGAGTTAGATACACAACTAGCACCGATTATAGCGGTTAACGATGGGCAGAATTTAGTAATTACCGATATTAATAATAATTTAGCAAATAATTTTCAAACAACAGCACAATTAAATATTAATTTTTACAATAAAACAGAAGTAGATACTGCTATTGGTGTTGTAGATACAAAAGCATTAGATAATTTCAATTCTATAAATGCTATTAATAATAATTTAACTATTAATTACCAAACCAATACGCAATTAGCTACTAATTACTATAACAAAACCGAAATAGACGCTAATAGTTGGATTGATGCAACAGCATTAACACCAGATGCTTTAACATCTACATTAACTAACGATTATTCGACTTCAGCAGAAATTGCAACAGCGTATTATAACAAAACTGAAATAGACGCCAATAATTGGATTGACGCAACAGCCTTATCACCTTACGCAACAACGGCAACACTAACAACAAATTATCAAACTAATTCGCAATTAGCAACCAACTATTACAATAGAGGCGAGGTTGATGGATTAATAGCAGGAGTAAGCGGAGGCGGTGGTGTTAGTAATCCCATTGAATTAGTAGATGCCAATACAAGTATTGAAAGATACACGAACGCTACAAAATCAAATGTTTCACTAGACTTATCAATAAACGAAACAGCAAGCGCCATAAGATTAATAAACGGAACTAATGACGACACTGATACAAACACTTATTTAGAATGTAATAATACAACTAACGGAACAACATTTTTTAAACAATTATTTGTTAATGGTGCTGTATCATTTAATAACGATACTGTATTTTTACCGATATCTACTAATGGTATTTCATTATGGCGAGTTTCTAATAACAGTAATCCTACGTTAAGAATTAGAGACGGAACGGCACAATGGATATATGTTAATAATAATTTAAAATGCACCAACGCTAATACAGAAGATGGAAATATTATGATTTTGAATGATAATTCAGCAGTTAATAATTCTAATAGAATGAGATTAGGAAGCTTAACAAGCGCAGAGGTTGGAATCGGTAAGGCAAATGAAAGCGGATATTTTTTATCAGTAGGAGGGGCTACTAAAGTTGATAGTTTAGAAGTAGATAATAATATCACAATGGGCGGTGATACAATAACAGCTACTAATAGTAATGGTATTGAAGTATTTCAGAATACAACCGATGCCTCGCCAGTTTTAATAGCGAAAAACGCACAAGGATATATTAAAATGCATTCGTTTAATATCAATGCATATAATACTTCAAATGACAGTCAATCTTTATTATTATTGAATACAGCAACCGCAGGGGGAGCGGTGTATTGCAATAATTTAGGCATCGGAGCAATAGCAGGAGGAGCAACGAGATTAAATGTAGCGGGCGGCGGCAGTGCTAATTTTAGTGGTAATTGTAATTTTAATGGAACCGATAATACATTTAACAACAATATTTTAATTAATTCAAGAGGCAGAATATATCAACAGTCAAATGCTAATTTTTCATTAAATCATATTGCAACAATAGAGCAGAATTTTTGTATTCAAAGTAATAGAAGCATAGACCCGACACCATCAGATATTTTTATTCAATTAAACGATGTAGCAGGAATAACATTAAACAAACCTACAGTTTTCAATGACACAGTTAATACAATAGGTAAATTAACAAGCGAGGGAGAATTTAAAGTGGATGTTAATGTATCAGGAACACCAGAGTTTAGTATTGCTAATGATATTATATATATGTATGGCACTAAATTTCAAATTACAAATACAACAGCAGTAGGGGGCGTTGAAAGGATCTATATGAGAAATAACGATTTAGACGGTGAAATTTATTTACAAATACAAAGCAAGGATGTTTTAAAAGTTGGTGATGGTGGCATTGATATTATCGGCGATATCTCATATTCTGGCTCAATTGGGCCTTCGTCTGATAAACGTCTTAAAGAAGACATAAAAGAATTAGAAACTAAAAGGGCAGTAGAATTAGTAAAATACATTGTTCCTAAAACATATAAATATATCAATAAAGAAAAATACGGCGATAGGTCTTGTTGTGGCTTTATTGCTAATGATTTCATTACTGATAAAATGCCTTCCGAATGGGGGAATATTGTTAGAGAAGGTAGAGACGGATTTTTAAAATTCGATTATTCCGCTACTACATCTATTTTATGGAGTGCTTTACAACATGCATTAAACGAAATAGACGAATTAAAGAAAGAAGTAAAACAACTATCTCGGTCATCGTCCCCAAAACCTAAGGCTAAAGCAAAAGCAAAACCAAAAGCCAAAAGTAAAATTTATTTTTATCTAAAATATTGATATATGGGCAGTATTTTTACAAAAAAGATTAACAATGATAATTGTTATATAACTGAAATAAATAATATTAATGAAGACGAATTGGATTTGAGCAATATTGATAAATTACAGATTAAAGTATTAAAAGAAATGATAAAAGATATTAAAGAAGTAAAAGATAAAAAAGTGATAAAATATTTTATCGTTTGCCTCCTGTCACACTTTGCAATTATTCAATAATATAATTAATAGATATAAACTATTGAAATAATTTATATTTATTAATCAATAACTAATTTAGCATCAAATCTTTTATAAAACATGTCATTAACATCGGCTTTCATCAAGTTAATGAATAAAAAGCTATACGGTTCTTCTGTTGCTAAATTATACACTTCTAATAATAATTTCTTTGCTTCTTGTAAATTTTTAGTATCTGCTACAGAAGATTTTTTAATTAAAACGGCGCTTAATTCTTCGACCATTGTTTCTATTTCTTTGTAATTCCTTAATCTAAAGAAGAACAACTGACGACTATTGACGCGAATAATTGGAGACAATGCGTTAAATTTTTGTGTTGCTGTTATAATGCATATCGCTTTATGTCTACCTCTTACATAAAGTTGATTTAGTAAAGGCGAATTTCTCGAAAATTCCTTCGAGTCGGCGAAGTCATCCACAATTATTAATATTGAATGCAATTGCTTGTGTCCGTTCTTCTTTTGATACTCAGTTATTTTATGTTGTCTATTTATAACTTCTTCTAATTCAGAGGGGTTATATTCATCGAAGAATACTTTTTCTTTTTCTAAATCTACCTTGAGTTCGTTTTGAATATACCTTTTAACAGGAGTCCAGTTAGGGTCAATTGAAACAGAGGGCGACCATACGTATATTCTCGCGAAGACGTCCTTATAAATGTCTAATATCATTGACTGTAATAAAATACCTTTTCCACTTCCAGAAGGCCCAGTTATTATCTGACTAAAAGGTAATCTTGGAGCTACTTCATACTTGGACTGTTTGAACTCGTATTCTTTGACATTGACAGGTTTAACTATTGGAATGCTTGACATTATTATTAATACATAGAAAATTTTATAAATTATTATATATGCGTGATTATGAAAGCTATATTGAGACTATAAATGAAATAGAAAAACTGGATGAAATAATAAAAATTCCAAGATACAGAATGTGTTGTCGTAGTTTGTTAGAGTTCTTGAAAGCCGTTTGTTATTATCTTAAAAATATGAAAAAATCTAAATAATATTAATGGAAGAGAACAGCGGAGGGTTTCACATTGATAAAAGTAGTGTTGATTGTAACTTTTGTAGATGTGGTAAAAAGGCATTGTATAAACAAACTAAAACAACAACAGATAAACAGGGTAACGTCGTAGTTAATCAGGTAGAGAATAGGAGTAGCTGGAAAATGGGCAGAGGAACGACACCCGACGGAAACGCTATTTTTAAAACTAATATGAAAGATAAAGAAGATGTTGATACTGTAGATACAGGGTTCGGTTCGCGAAAACCAACGCCCGAAGAAAGAATACAAGTGTTAGAAAAAGAAGTAGAGGAGCTAAAGAAGAACTTGAAATTAAATAGTATGGATTAATATTAAAGACATATTTATATTAGATTATGACAGTTGCCCCCCAAACGCAGAGCCCCGTCGTTTCACGTTGGATAGATATATAAGGACAGGTATCTATTCGATATTTTGTTTTTCACTTGGGAAAACAAAAACCATTGGATGAACGCATGAAAGGGGAGTAGTGCGTTTTATTCAATAGCATCTCATAAGCAGTTGCTTAATTAGTTTGTTACCCCTATGGATATTAATAATAATAAATGTTATTATTATTAATATGAATAATATAGTAGAATTTAAATTAACAAACGAACCAAACGAAGGTTATAATCAAGACATCCGATTTTGCAAATACTGCCGTTGTTATGTTCCTAAATCTTATTTTATTGGTTGTTACGGTAAAGTATGCAAAACGTGCGTTAAATGTCTGGAAAAACATTTAACATATATTTTATATGGGAAAACTTCTAAACATTTACCAGAACAAAATCTCAATAGCAAAAGTGGCTGAAAAATGCGATTATTACGTTACAGGTATTGATTTGGATTGTTGGACAAGTTTAGGATGGGAAGAAGGATTATTTAACTATGAACCCGAAACATTTAAATTCGTTTGGGCACAGATTGACTTAAGAAAGCCAGAGAATGAAACTAAGATTAAGAAAATAATTGAACACTTGAAACCGAAAGGGTGGTGCATTCAACACGTAAAAGAACCTTTGAGCGATAAAGATATTGAGGAAATTATCCGCATTTAAAGGGTAGAACACGTAATAACGTATATGACCGAGGGTAAGGTAAGCACGGACGCGGAGCACGTGAGACAAGTGTCGAACGTTGAGATTTATAACACTATTATAGAAAATCATAATATGACTCAGTTAAAAATCAATGAGATTTTAGGGATTGTTCAACAGTTAGCAAAGGATAACGTTAAGAAACCGAGCACTTATGAGAAGAGCACGTCATCAACACCAGTTGATAAAGGCGATAAAAGCGAGTGGAGTGAGAAAAGGAAAACTTACATGGACAGACTGAATAAATCCGAAATAAAAGTGCCAAAAGAGGAGACGTTAAAGTATTATGATATTGAATTTAATAAGGAAGAAGAGAAATATCAATTTAAAACACCCGCTAAAAGCGAGGAATGAGATGTGATTTAATATTATTTGATAATATTAAAACTCATCATACATACCTTTAAACGTGTATCTATCATGGCACAAAACGTCTTAAAGAATAGAGGGCAATAATATGTAGGGTATGAACACAAACACAAAGTTATGCGCGAGATGTGATAAGGAAAAAGAGCTTACTGATTTTGATAAAGGTAAAGCTACGTGCAAAGCGTGTCTTTTGGTAAAACAAGAATACCGACAAATTGAAATAGATTGTCCCATATGTAATTGTAAGGTCAAAAGAAACGCTTTAACACAGCACCTAAAAACACAGAAGCATATAAACAACCAAAAAGGAAAAGAGACATGGGATTTAAACACATTGAAGGAGAAAAAGAGTGATGATAATACTGTAAAATGTCCGCAATGTAAAAAGCGAGAACCACTTAAGGGATTATCCTTATGTGAAACATGTCAAGGATACAAAGACAAATACAATAAGAAACAACGAGAAAAACGAGCCAACAACGGAAACATATATTGCGAAGCATGCGAACAAAAAGTAAAACCCGAGAACTGGGAAGCGCATTTTACACGGGGACGACACATTGGCGGATTGAGAAGACAAATAATGAATACATATGTAAAAGAGTTAAAGGAAGCAACAACACAAGAAGAAAAAGACAAAATCACAGAAACAACGAACCGCAAATTACAAGAATGGGAAGACAAATATAATTCATAAGATGTAGTTTAATATTATTGTCATATAATATTAAATTTCATTAGAGGGACACCTCGCCCCAACTATTAGGCATATTGTTATTCTTGGGTTTTGGGCTTGGGTTTACGGGTTGAGGAATAACGGGGATTTGTGGGGGAAGGTGTTTTTTCTTGGGTTTAGGCTTGGGATTTTGGGGATATGGTTTTGCGGGGTTTTGGGCTTGGGATTTTGGGCTGAGGAATAACGGGGATTTGGGCTTGAGATTTTGGGAATAGGATTTCAGGGATTTGGATTTCGGGAATTCTGGACTTGGGATTTGGCATATGGGTATAACGGGGTTTTGGGATTATGGATTTTGGGATTTTTGGGTTGATATTTGGCGGTCTGGTGTGCCGCAGAATGGTTCAATAGAGGGCGGGGCGAGGTGTCATGTAAGTCAGGTAGCCCCAAGAAGCACATAAACATAAGCATTTTATAGGGATATCCCTACCTTATTGGGCTTCATTATCAGATCGGGGGGGGGGGGGGGGTGTTCGCAAGTCCCTATCCTTATTCTTGCTTACATGCTTTTGGGGGCCCTATGTAGACCTCAATGCTAGCATCCCCATCGTAATCCCTACAAAGATCCCACCGCCTCAAGAAAGGCAGGACTATAGAGGCCGTGACAAGACATGAATAAAAGCAGTATCCCACAATACTTCAAAGGTTAAGAAGTTAAGAATTATAGCGTTAAGAACTACAAGGATTGCAGAAGCTCGAACCAGGCGACAGAAGCAGCGCCCAAATGGCCGAGCCACATCTGCTAAATATCGACATGCTGTTGGGAAGCAAACACTGGCAAGCCAAGTGCTTAAGCCAGCTAAGTGCCTGCGGTTTAATCGGCACATCATGGTGGCAAAATGCTGTAGTGGCTGCCACAGCCGCATTGCAAACTCCTGTACCTGCACGGATATACTTGGCTACGGAACACTTGTCTACCTGACTTGCATGCATCTTCCGCAGTGCAGCACGGCACAGTTTCACACCTTGCGCAGGGTTGTCCGCCAGTCACTCACGTTTGCTTTGTACGTATCCCGGAGGATCCAAGCACGTGACCTGACATGGCGCTGAACTAAACCCTACCGCTTAAACTCTGCAACCCTAAACCCTAAAACGTTTGCATGACCTCTTGAAAAATCTCGACAGGGTGGTCGAAGCTCATCACTGCTTCTAGGAAACGACAGGAATCTTCGACTGGTGCCTGGAAAATATTGATATGCACACCTCAGGACACGCAGGTAAGCCTGCACACCTCCTGTGTCCATGTTATATGCTTCGCGAAACAACTTTTGACATAAAGTGCTGCTTTCCATGGTCACTTCCTTGTGCGAACACGGCTCATTCCTGTGCTTTGCGACTGCTTCCAAACCTCCTGAAGGCCGATCCTGATTACCTCTCATATATGGGTAGTTGTCAAAATTAGGGTCCCATGTTGGGTACCCTAATAATGAGCCAAAGAGGGACCCTAATTTTGACAACTACCCATATGATAACAGATCATCATGTAAAAAGGGGCCGTAAAGATTACCAGAAGGTCTGGGGATACATTGTACTGAAAACTAGAACAAGCAGGTTTAGCCCACCCTAAACCCTACCTACACCCTAAACCTGTTTTTGGGGTCCTTATAATAAGGGTCCTACTATTTGGGGGTCCAACAGGCAACCTCAAGGACTACTACCCAAGCTCCCCTAAACCCGAAACCCGTGCATGTAACCTGGATTGGCCTCCCGTAGTCCTGTGAGAGCTGCTCGCAAAGCACAATATGCCAAACCAACCTGGCACCACAGTCTGGGTTTAGGGTTTGCCTAGATCCCGAAGAACCTACTTTTCTTGAACTACTTATATATAAAGAGATCATAATAGGGAGCCGGTGAGAGCTGCTCGCAAAGCACAATATGCCAAACCAACCTGGCACAACAGTCTGGTTTTAGGGTTTGCCTAGATCCCGAAGAACCTACCTTTTTTTTTGAACTACTTATATATAAAGAGATCATAATTGGGAGCCCCTAAAAAGGTCGGTGCTTTAGGGTGTGTGGCTTCCTTCCTGAAGTAACTCGAATTACCATGATAGGGCGGCATAGGACTTAATCCGGCTTCTTTCTATGGTACCTTCAACAAAAACCAAATACCAAAGCAAGAATCGAATGGCTCAGGCTGGGGTTGGTTGCTTTTGAATGTAGTGCTTCGAGGCTTGGTTCGTTACGCCAAACCAGCCTAGACCTAAGAGAAGCCTAGGAATAAAAGGGGTGCCCTTTTTGGTTTAAAGGGGTTTATAAGGGAACCTGAACCCTAAAAAAGGGAATAAGGGCCTACTCTGGGTCCTAGCAGCCTGGTACCACTCGGACGTGCAGGCTAGAGTTTAGGTTTAAGCTTAGTGTCGCTAGAGTTCGTAGCAAACCGAATATTGCTTCTAGATTCGGCCATCTTAATAAACCGTGAACCCGACAACCAAACCTCGATAATTACCCTCAACGCCGTCCCTAAACCCACATTCCCTGAATCCCTAAACCCCGAACCCTGAACTCTACACTGCCACCATGATCTGCTTGGTCCAAGGCAGTGAGTCCTGAATCAGGCGAAGCGCCAAGACGCTACTGCAGGGGTTACAGTAAGGGTATCTGTAAAGGGGAAAAAAGGGCGCCTTAATAGCTAGAATCGGGCTTTGGGCTCCTTTTATCGTAGAGTCATACTTAATCACGAACCCTCAGAAAGAATGTAAGTACTCATTTGGGCTTCGTTATTCTAAGGATATCATAAGGCTCGATGTATTTTTTAAGGGACCCGAGGCCGAATAGTCCATGTCGGGTCCGGAACCGCCACTCCGCGCCGTTCCGGGCAGCACGGTTTGGGTATACCTAACGGCTCCATAGTAGTTCCTTTTTGGGACAGTGTCTAGGGTACAAGGAATTTGTCATGGCTTTGGGCGGCTTGGGGGTTACCTGGACCTGGACCCAAAAGTATGTAGAATAATAACCCTTCAGAGGCTTTGGGCCATTATGTTACCTACTTTTGGGGGTTTAGGTAGGGTTCGGGATGCAGAGTTTCTCTCTCTCTCTCTCTCTCTCTCTCTCTCTCTCTCTCTCTCTCTCTCTCTGTATATATATATATATATATATATGAACGACGGCACCTGTACCCAGCATCATAAATCGCCGCAGTATCTACCCACCCACACACACACACAGACGGAGACACGGCTAACACACCCAGTTCACAAACCCAGGGAAACATGGAATGCTGAACGTGGCTGCAGGCTTTCTTCATAGCTTTCGTAACTGGTGCGCAGGAAGGCCAGCAGCATGGACACGGAGATGCCCTCGAAGGTAAGCCACCTGACGTGCTGGGGCTTTGCCGCAGTAAGACAGCTTAGAGGATAAGGGGACTCAGCAAGTTAGGCTACAAGTACCTTAACTGAAGCTATACATATTTAAAGTATAGTTACCTTATTGATAGGCCTAGTTGCTGCGTCCCAGATCCATGAAGCAGACTTGACCAGCTCCAGCAATCAAGGAAACATGAAGTCCCTAGCATCTGGAGCCCCAAACCCCAAACTCCTCGTCCTAGACACTAGTCACTAAGAGCTACTTAGAGGATCATGGGACTTAGCAAGTAGGTTATAATTGGGGTTATAAGTCCCCTAAGTGGGGTTATCCTAATTATAACCTACTTATAACCTTACTTACTAAGTCCCATGAGCCTTCAAGTACACCCCTGAAAAAGATGGGGTGCGGGGCGGGGGGCAGGGTCAAACGATTCAGCTTCACAGCTGTGCCTGAGCTTTTCAAGACACAGGAAGACATTGCCGTCTGGCTGACTCGCGATGGCTTCTAGTGCTTGCTATAGTAGGGACGCAATTACAATAGAGGCTTCGAGACTTTGTGGTATGCCCAAGGGTGCCTTACTTTTCTCAGCTCCCAAACCCTGACATGACAAGCCCTTCGCAAACCCCAGTGGAAGCACTTACAAACGTCGTAGACGACTGTACAAGTCTCTCGTGCTGAGGCACCTGGGAAATCCCACACACACCTTCAAAGCATAACGTCGAAGCAGGAAGGGTGTTTAAACCTCTTATCTCACCTTACGGATAGGGCTTATGGGCTTAGGGTATGAAGGGTGTCGGGTTTAAGGGTGTTGCAAAGGGCTTTTGCGCTTAGGGCTTCCCGTAAACCTTTCCCTCGAGTGTGGCACCCGCTCCCGCTTGAGGGCTCAGGAAACTCCAGCTCCGGCGCAGCCCTGAAACCATGGAAGGGTTCAGGGTTTAGGGTTATAGGGATTAGGGTTAATTATAGGGTTTAGGGTTATAGGGTTTGGGGTTTAAGCTCCGCAGTAGCGGCCTTAATAAGGAGCCACATAGATTTTCGGTTAAGGCTGTATATACGGTTTAAGGTTTAGGTTGTTCCTTTAGGGCGTTGTGTTCTGTTTGAGGGGGAGGGGGGGCGTTTAAGGCTTGAGCTTTGGGGTTCAAGATTTCGGGTCCAGGGCTGGGGGTTCAGGGTTCTCACTATAAACTTGTCTGTGTTGTTATGACTATGAACTCTGTTTATGCGCATTGTGGCTTGTATGCATATTCGGAGTTTCATCTGAAGTCATTCTCTTCTTGGTACTATTCGTAGTATTGATCGTACTATTTCTCTGGAGTGCCAGGCTAAGGGCTGTTAGGCAGTAGGGCTTGAGGGCTTTAGGGGTTCGGGCTAGGGATTTATAGTTTAGGGTCTAGGGCGTCTGGGGCTTGGGGCGCGTGAGACTAGATGTCGGAAACCTTGCGTATGAGAGCCGTCCTAGAGTATGGTCGCTCTTGGAGTCCACATCTGTCTTCCTGTCTTCCTAGTCCATGATTCTAATTATTGCTCCAATCCCTACGACTACCTTGACAATACATGCCAGCAATATCTCAGGCTGCAGCACACAGCTTGCTCTCGGAGGTACCGGACCATGGCTGATAATTTTGATCATCCCCCGCGAAGCAAAACGACAACCATGAAAACCGAGGGTGCGGCATGGGAGCCTTAACTGTTCGGAAAGCTTATACCCCGTTTCAGGGTGTCAGCGTCATGCAGTGGCAAGAGACAGGATTTACGTTCAGAAGTGCCCAGTTCACGACGGTTACAACGGAAAGCCTTTTCACCAATCTTACTTAGAGGATCATGGGACTTAGTAAGTAGGTTATAACTGGGGTTATAAGTCCCCTAAGTGGGGTTATCCTAATTATAACCTACTTATAACCATACTTACTAAGTCCCATGAGCCTCTAAGTAGGGCTTGATGGCTCAAGGGCTGAGGGTTCTTGCTTACGGGTTTAGGGCTTAGGCATTAGGCTTACAGGCCTGGGGCTTTCTTAGGAGCTCAGAGACGTTGTTGAAAAATTGCTTTTTTTGTGTTAGCCTTGTGAGCCTGAACCCTCAGGTTCTTGGTGTTTTAAGGCTTGAGGCCTAGCGCTTAGGGCCTAAGGTCTTTCATCGCCCACAAAGCCTGTCGCTGTTCACGAATGGCATTTCAACCCCACTGCTCTGTGGAAATATTCGGTTGGCCTGATACTTCAGTCCATCTGAGCTCACAGGAAAGGTATCAGAGCCTGACAACCCTAAACCGCCCCAAATCCTACAACACCTCTGACCACCCTCAAACCTGAAAATCCCTCAAACTCTAAAACCCTCACACCCCACACGACTCGAAACCCACTTCGCCTGGTGGGCCAGTGGAAAATCATATCCTGGGTCCCACACATGGGTTTGCAGGCTGTAGTCAAGAACTTCGGGGTTGCAATATAGGGGCCTTAATAATTAGAATGGGGTTTTGGGGCCCGTTATACGATAGTTATAATTAGTAGGAGCCCTCAAAAGACTATAGGTATCATTCAGGCCCCTATAGTAGAGGGTTGACACTAGTTTGTTTAGGATCTTATCGGGCGTTTATCGTGGTTTGAAAAGCTTGAGAAAGTTTTTTGCATACCGGTTTAGGTTCTGGCCTCGGAGGCGCAGCGTTGAGCGGATTGGAAGTTAAAAAAAATGAGGGTGCATGGTTTTGGGTTTGGGATTTGGGGTTTAGGGTACTGTTTTGGAGGTTCAGGTGTACTTTGTGGGCTTGGGTTTGGGGGTTTGGTTTACCGTGAATCACTTAACCAACACACCGAAGCTCACCTGCGCAGGGCTCGCTCGGAGTGCTCGGGTGTACCAGATGAACTTGGGTGGGCGCTTACTCACCAACATGATTCCCTCAACCTTACCCTAAACCCTAAACCCTAAACCCAAAACCCTAAACCCTACACCCAAACCTCATGAAGATCCTCTTCCGGACTTGCTCAGGGCTTAACATAAACCCAAAACCCTATCCCCAAACCTCATGATATGCCATGGTCAACTTCTGCTGTTTTTAATTCCTGGCTTACCCCAACTCGAAACTCTTAAATCCTAAAGCCCTATGTAAACCCTAAACCCTAAACCCTTAAATCCTAAAGCCCTAAACCCTGAACCCTCAACCCTCCACCCAAGTGGTCCTCCGCAAGGTGGTCTAGACTCTGACTACCCTAAGGCCCCAAAGTAGTTCCTTCTTGTGGTTCATATTTAGAATCCTATAAGGTAATCCCAACAACGAACTACTATGGGGCCTTAGGGTAAACCCAACTTGAGGGAGTCGGGCGAAGCTGAGCTTTTTGTCAGAGCTCGCTGGAAAAGGCGGCAGACTCGCAAATGGTTTCTGAAGCAGGTCTTTGGTTCATAGAAACGAGGACAAGGGGCCTGAAACAGGTGGATGAAGGTAGGTAGAATTTGGGGGAAACCAAATAGGACTTCTGCAAGGGAAACCATGAATTTACTAGAAGGGTTACTATAAGAAGGGTCCCCAAACAAGGAGACTCAGATTCAGGAGCCCCCTCACCTACCTTCATCGCATCTTCTAAGGCTCTTGATAGTTTGAAGGCTATCTCCCAAACTTTAAAGGGCTGTACATCAAAGGGTGCACACGGAGCCCTGAGTTACAGCACGGCCCCCATCCATCCGCCCTCTCACGCTTTCGTTTTAAGTGCACTGCTGTAAGGCCACGGTTTCGCGGTTTAGCGTTTAGGGCTTACGGTTTAGCCGATGCCCCCAAGAAGCCTGGAATGTTCTGACATCTGAGACCCCAATACTAAACCCGAAACCCCAACCCTACCACCCAAAGTCGAAGCCTAACCCGCTAGAACACTGAAGCCGTGGTCCACAGAATTAGGTCCTCGGCGTTGGAACTTTCGAGTTCGATTCTGCTGTACCGCAGCATCGTGTGAGTCACCACCCTCGTTGTCATCATGACCCCCAAACCCTAAACCGTGAACATCAGCAACTAATTGGTAACTCGTAGCACATTCCACCTATATACAACGCCTCAACAAGTACAGTGTATTGTGCCCCCGAGCCCGATTCTCATTGTTCAGCGGTCTTGCCAACCGAAGCTAGGAGTTTCGCGGCCAACTGTAGCTGCCTGGGGCCTAGGATGGTACAGCGGGCCTTTGATGCCTCAGAGTTTGGTGGTGTTGGGTTTGGGTTCAACGGCGTTGGGCTTTGGGTTTAGGGGTGCTGAAGTGTTGCTCTAGGGCTTCCGAAGCCCGCTAAACGCCCTAAACTGTGCACCTCCGTGAACTGAAAGCTCAAGGAGCGGATGGATGATGCTGAAAAGCAACGGCACACACCTCGAGAAAAAGGCTCCCCTGAATCGAAAAGCTGTGCAGTGTCGAGCATGCTTTCCCCACCTCTGTGGATGTTGACTAGACCGTCTGGGGTTTAGGGCGACGACCACGAACCCTTGGCTTCGGATGCTTCCTTGCTTGACAAGCTCTGGCAAATATCACTTACATACGCGTTTTCCATTATCTAGTTAGCAATAGATCTATATGTAGAGTGTAAACCCACTGTTTTGACCATTCTGTAGTCTGGGCTTTGCCCCGCACGCAGGCTTGTACACTTTAAAGGATGTCGCAATCAAGCTACCCAAAGCCTCCAAAACCCCTTAATTAAGGAATATACCTTAAATTATAATACGATCCCTAATATGATTGTAAGGCATATTCCTTAATTAAGGGGTTTTGGAGGCTCTGGGTATGCCCCTAGACTCTAATTGCCTCCCACAACCTCTGCCCCTGGATCCGATCCGCGTCAGAAACCTAGCTCTGGAACCGTGTCGGTTTACGGTTGATGATATATATCCTGCATTACCCATAATAAGGAATATACCATAATTCAGGGTTGAGCTGTACGACTTTGGCATAAACCAAAAAACAGGGTCGTGACTTAGACGGCTTGAGAAGTCGACCGCCTTTTTCCGCCCAATCGACTTCCACGGTTTGAGCAGTCGACCGCCTTTTTCCGCACAATCGACTTCCACGGTTTGAGCAGTCGACCGCCTTTTTCCGCACAATCGACTTCCACGGTTTGAGCAGTCGACCGCCTGATTCTGCACAATCGAGTTCCTAGCTCGGGGCCGTATGGTGGAGTACCTTCAGTGGGATTCCCACTGAATGTGCTCCACCATAAGGCCACGGCAAAGCTGAGCAGGGACCTGGCGTCAGTGCAGCCCAGAAGAAAAAAGAGCTCGAGCCTCGAGCTCTTTTTTCTTCTGGGCTGCACTGACGCCGTCAGGGCCACATGATGGACCGGCTGAGTGAAAACAACGCCTAACATGAACTTAAAATACTGTTTCGTTTGCGCTCCACCATAAGGCCACGGCAAGCTGAGCGCCGAGACCGAAGTCGACCGGCGAGCTCAGGAATGCACCGGGACGGAAGTCGACCGGCAAGCGATGTGGTCACACCCCAGTGCTTCAATGTCTACGACCGTTGTCAAGGCCATCTCCGAACCTGGCGGCCGGTCCATCGGCTTGTGGTTGAGACGATTGGCCCAATCGTCCAGCCGCATGATGGACCGGCTGTGTGAAAACAACGCCTATAACATGAACTCAACTTTTTCAATGACATGACCTTGACATCAGCATGTCGAACATGCTCGGTCAAGCAGTTCAACGAGAAGGCTCTGTAGGCTACAGAGCCTTCTCGTTGAGCTGCTTGGGAACCGTGGGGCAGCTCCAATGCGAACACCTCTCAGAGGGATTCGCATTCGAGCTGCCCCACGGCTCCAGAACTCCTTTGTACACTCAGGAGGCACGCAAAGTGAAGATTCAGCGAAGCTGAAGGACCGGCACTGTGTCTGGTCTTCCAACCAGCAGCCACGGACCATTTGGACGGCATGGTCGTACCATGTCATCCACCTGGTCGACCTGCTCTCAGAGGAGGGCTCACCACGTCTGCCTGGCAATGAGCAAACGACATTAATTAAGATTGACTGAAAATAGGCACGACCGACGTGGCGCAGGATGAATCATGGAGCAAGTGTGCCAATCAGATATTGGGCATTGCACCACACTGCACATTTTTTAGCCGCACTGTTCTTCAACGCGTACAGGCCAAGGCGACCGCCAACACTACTCCACAGTTGGCCACATGCATTCCGTTGCCGACCTGCTGTCGGTTGGGCTGCCCCAGGACCCCATAGTTCATTGCCATTGCTGCTGCCATTTCGACCGGCAGAAGCCATCGGCTCAAACCATCCACCCAAATTTTCGTATTCGTGCGGAAAGTTGGCAAGCGACCATCTTTTGTAGTCATCTTAAGGAAACGTGCAGGGTTTTGGCTGAGATCAAAGACCGGCTCCTGCTCTTTGTCAGATCGGCACTGCTGCCAAGTTTCACGGTACTTTGCCAAGTATTTCTGCTGCTGCTCAGTCAGCAGACATTCCCACGACCGGCTTGGCGTCTGCACCATGTCTAAACCCTTTGCTCTGCGACAGAAGTTCTCCTCTTCTAGAGTCTCCTCGACCGACCCTATGTAACAATCTCTGATGGACAGTCCACCACCGACGGAATTGAAGAAGCTTGTAACGAAACAACCGACGCTCTCGACCGATGTACTAGCACGGAATATACCCGTGGTCGATTCACACAGGTGAAGCCCACATGGTATGGCTCGACCCGCAAGTGATGAATGACATACTTTTCCTGCATGAGATCCTCCAGGACCGACGTGGGAAAGCCAAACACGTTTTCGTGCAGTATGACCGGCGGCTCGTGCTTCAACATAAGGGCAGCCCATAGCAGGAGAAGGTCAGACCGACCGTCGGTCCAGCGCCTCTTCTGTCCAGCTTTCGACCATGGCTGGCATGGGCTACCGCTGATGTCGACCGTCACGGGTGGTGGCCGGCATGCAACATGACACCGACATGTTCTTGGGACGTTGGCAGCTGCTCTCTTGGCCAGTGCCCACCGCTCTGCGACCGGCCGGTCAGGACCTAGCATTTCCAGAGTCGGAAAGGCATCCCTGATATCTCCAAAGACATGTTCCGACCGACCCATCAAAAGATTCTGGCAGGCCCGTGATACGTCACACGCAGACACGAACTGCAGCGTCGATCTCTTGGCGACCGCCCGCGTGGTGACCTTACTCAGAAGAAGTTCTTGGAAGGCCTTGTGCACACGCTCGACCGCCTGCTCAGCACATCCAACACCTGAGAAATGTGTACTGACACGGATTGGGCCAGCCAGCATGGAACCTGGTCAGGGTGCTCAGAAACTGATAACGATTATTATTACAATTGCTCTGATAATGATAATTTATTAGCATTATGACATGACGATTGCAAGAATAATTAATAAACGGTTCTTCATCGATGGGTTTCACAACAGCCATGCCTTGAAGTTGCTTGACCGACAAAATACGACTTAAAGCAATCATCGTGATCTCAGGCCACTGCTTGGCACCTGCCATGCCGCTGCCAAAATTTGCGACCGGCGTCGCACTTGCCTGGTCCACGTCAATATCTGGCATATCTGACGCCTGAAGAGACTCCGACCCACTCTCATCCGGCGACCAGCTCTTCAAACTTTCGCTGTTTGAACATATCTGGAGGTCGACCGACATGGACTCAGACTCCGAAAGGAGCTCCATCTGCTCCATGTCTAAAGTCTAGTCTCAAGTGAAGTTCTCATGTATATTATAGGTATGATGATACGCTGATGCTACCGTGCAATGGCTTTGTTCAGTCCCAAGGCTTGTTGCTCCCTGACACGACCACGGCTGCAAGAAACTCTCTAAGTGATGTGTAGTCGATGATGCTATAAGAGCTGAAGCACAGCTGGCAAGTCACTCAGACAGAGTCAAGCAGAAGGCCATGCCATCGTGACAGCATCGCCTTGTGATCGACCGACAAAGGGCTTACACATCGCCTCGTTGTCTTTCTTTCAGTGGCAGCGACCAGCACGGCAACCACGGCCTGGGCCACATGAGCTCTGATTCTTTGTCATTGTACGAGCTAATCACAGGACGGTCAGGTTACTAAAGAAGGTCTGAGCTTCCAACATGCCACCAGCTGGAGATGCAAAGCAACTCGGATCCACGATCGCCCGGCAGTGC
>CAJNDT010001397.1:0-59113 GCA_905221615.1 Symbiodinium sp. CCMP2592
TGTGTGTGTGTGTGTTTGTGTGTGTGCGTGTGTTTGTGTGTGTGTGTTTGTGTGTGTGTGTGTTTGTGTGTGTGTGTGTGGTGGGGTGTGTGTGTGTGTGTGTGTGTGTGGTTGTGTGTGTGTGTGTGTGTGTGTGTGTGTGTGTGTGTGTGTGTGTGTGTGTGTGTGTGTGTGTGTGTGTGTGTGTGTGTGTGTGTGTGTGTGTGTGTGTGTGTGTGTGTGTGTCTGTGTGTGTGCGTGTGTGTGTCTGTGTGTGTGTGTGTCTGTGTGTGTGTGTGTCTGTGTGTGTGTGTGTCTGTGTCTGTGTCTGTGTCTGTGAATGATAAGCCCGCCCCACTGATGCTTGAGAGGGCGAGCGCGGCCATGCTGAATGAGATCAGAGCAAGACGATAGACTCCGCATGCCGAGAAAGCAAAAATCATTCATGAAAAACTCACCGTGAAAATAGACATGTAAAAATTTTCAAAGTGAGACGGTCCCTAGTACCAAAACTGTACATGTTGCTAGAGTCGCCCCGGCTCGCTACGCGAGCCTACAGTTTCGCCTACTTAGAAAGCGCTACCGACACGTCGGAACGGTTCTTCTAATTATACGAAACTGGGGCAACTCAAAATATGGATTGTTCCAATGGGAGGCGCTAAGCTCCAGGATAAATCCGAAACATATAATTGAAATCAAACCATAATGTATAAAATGTATCTCCACAAATCGCCACATATGTTATGACTGACATGTGGAAATGCCCTCACTGTCGCTCACACTTTTTTTGGCCGCAAAGCCGATCGGGGGAATTCGTGAAACAAATCTGGTTTGGCCCCGACCTCGGCACAAGGCCAACGAGATCTACGGGGCACAATATCCCCCCGACGATTGGCTAGGTGCCCCGAGTGAGTGAGCCCAGGCGGAGCATCATGCTGAAAGCAGCCTCTTGATGAGGCCCTCATCGCAAGGATAGTTGTACCTCGTCTTAGCAGAGCACACGGCCAAGGCATCTGTAGAGTCGCCCCGGCTTGGTCCATCTTTTCCACTTTCAACCGCAGACGAGAGTCTCTCTGTCTAGCGAACTACGTGACCTTTCGCCACGGCTGCTCAGTGGCAGCAAACTAAGTGTCCCCTACCCCGTATCCTGAGGACACGAGTGTCTTACTCAGGACGGAACTCTAGCGCACTGAGCGCTGACCCTACTTTGTACTGCATGGGGCCGAAGAACGGCTCCCAAAACTACCAAAACTACCCTAGCTGCGTCAGCGCCCTTCACTGCTGACCAGCCTGGTCGCACACACCAGGTAGCAGTTCCTTTCAACTTGTTTCGGCACGGCTTTGCACCAAGCAGCTGGCTTTCCGTCATCGGTGTGCCAGCCCCCGTTTGCCTGCGGGTGGAACAGCATGGTGCGATAATGCCCGGCACTGACTGTTGCGCCTAGGTGATAAATCACTGCATTCACTCGGTAGTCACACCAATTGATTGAATCATCCCTTGAGGCATCGGTTGAGGCGAACACCGGTATACGGATGCAACGGTGCTGGACATCCAAGTGGATGGATTGCTTAGCTTTCTGAATCCGGGCTCCGGTTTGCACAAACCTCGGCAATTGGAGCCACAGCATTTGTGGTGCTTCAATAAGTGCCTGCACCGCGATGACCCCGTGCCAGGAGGTGATCGTTTCCTGTAGGATCGGTGTTTGCAGACCAGTGGCGGGATCGAGGATTAACAATCGGGAGTCCTGCATTGGCTGCAGGTGTTGGTAAACCCCGTCCACCTGCACTCGACGGCACCACGAAACTACACTGGGTACCCAGCTCAGGCTTCGAAGCAGATGCGATGCAAGCTCAGCCACATCGTGTTGCACATGTGGTTGTCCCCACCCCAGCAGGTGGAACCTGAGAAGAGCAAGCGGTTTGGTTTCTGCTTTACTAATGGCGTTTAGCCAAGCCTGAGGCAAAGCAAGTTCACTCTGCATCATTGTCACCTGCCACATAAGTGCATGCAGAAAGGCATTGAGATAGCACGTGTTGGAGCTATTGTGGAGGGAGGCTTGCAGGATCAAGTGTTGCACATGATTGGTGACCGGCCTTCCTGGCTGAGCAGCTTCATCAGCTCTTGCACTGGGTTGGATCGGCGCATTCCGTCCTTTCTGAGCTGGCACCCTATGAGCTGCCATACTGCATTGTTCTCCAGCTTCGCGAGGCTCTGGTAAAGTTGATCCGCTTCTGTGCTTCTGAGAGAAACCTCCAACTTGAAGACCGCCTTGTTCTCCGTCTCCGGTGTGGGCTTGATCTTGCGCGGCGCATGGAAACGCAGCACCAAGGATTCCAGGATGAGCGGCTCGATCTCCGTCAAGGTTTGCATCACTTCTGTCGTCACGAGGCCCGGCATCGTGGGATGAGGTACCAGCTTTGCATTCTCTGCGTCCCACTTTTGGTACAGAAGCCGGTCTTGCTGGTCGAGCCATCCTGCACTGATGGCCAGTTGCTTGGCTTCTTGCTTCTTTTCCAGATTCTGGAGGCGTACCTTGAGCTCCGCGATCATCAGGGTTAGCAGTGTGATCCGTAGCGGTTTCGTGATCTTCGCCGGCTCGTTGTCCTTGACCTGGTTCCAAGCGATACTTGCATTGTAGAGGCTGGTGAGTAGTCCTGCCGGTCCCGTCTGGGCCATGAAGACCGTGAAGCCCCGATCCATCTTTGCGGCGTTGATGCTGTCCTCGTGCTGGAGCAGGATGCGCGAGATCAGATTGAGGAGCCTGCCGCCGTCCTTCGTCAGTGCCTCCGCTGGGGCCGAGTTTCGGCTCCCCTGTCCCCCCTGTCCTCGGCGTGTGCGTCGTCTCTTGCCCCCGCCTTTGCCGGACTCGTCTCCCTTGTTGTTCTGCTGTTGCGGCGTGGCTGGAGGTCTCTTGTTGGACTCGCTCAGACCCGGCAGCAGGTAGCCGAACATCTGGATCTGTTCCTGGGTTGTCGCCATGGCTGGGAATGAGTCCAAGGATCGCAGACTGAAGTATGACACAGCACTGCTTAAAGTGACGACTGTAGGAAGTGCGTTGGCAGTACGGGCAGATACCGTCTCGCGTGAGCCGGGGCTTGAAGACAGAGCAGGTGCTTTCGAGCCGCTCCGAGACCTGCTTCCAAATTTCAGGATGGGAGTATCGCATGTGTCGTTTGATGGACGTTGTGTCAACCATCCATCGGGCACAAATGCAGCAGTGCTGTTTTAAGTCCTCTGCATGTTCGCTGTGCACCAGGGCTTCCCACCCTTGGTCACGAATCAAGGCCGCGACTTGAAGATTTCGATGCGGTGGCAATCGTGGCTGCTCCTCTGTGGCCTGGGCTGCCGGGGTGAGGTTATCCGGAGGGGGGGCTGTAGTCTGGGCAGGGCCGGTACTCGGCTCCAGGTTGTTCTCTCCCTGCTGGTGGCATTGACCTTTTTCAATGTGGGTCTTAAGCGCCTGCCAACTCTGGAACCTGTGCTTGCATCCGGCACACTGCGGCAGGCCTCCAATGGCATGTTCGGCCGGGTCGAACTTGATTTCTGGCCTCTGGAATTCGGGGTGTTTTCGCCTAAGGTGTTTGCGAACGCTAGTCAGGTTATCAAAATAAACCCCACAAACCGGACACGGCACGCCTATACCCTCCACGCCGTCCTGCTTGGGCCGCTCTATCGGAATCACCTGCTGGAAGGTTTCCATGGCATGTGTCAGCTGTTGCAGTGCCTGGGGCCTGGTAACAATGTTCTCAGGTTGTGTCTCCTGCAGTGTGCGAAGTTCGGCGAGCCGGTTCTTAGCCAACGTGAGCAGATCTTCGGTCCACTCGACACAGTCGAACAGGTTCCTAATCTCAGCATTGGATTCGTGCGTTAGATGTGCTGGGCGGCCTGCTATTGAACGAAGCTGCCTGGCCGACATGGCGAGAAGTTGTGTACGGCCTGTGACGGTGAGGCCGGTGGCTAGCAACCCGTAGCATGCGCTGGCCTGGACGCCTGCCTTCCATATGCGATAACGGTGTTTGCGTGTGACAAGCCTCTTGGCATGAAGTGTTTTCCGCAGCAGTGCATACTGTCCCCGGGCCTTGCTGAGCCGATGTTGCAAGGTAAGTGTCTGTGGGTCCCGGTAGGCCAGGATCGTGCCTAAGTATTCATGTTGTTTCTTGATCGGCACCAATGTTTCAGGAGACTCCCGGGCCAGAAGGTAAGTTTGCTCTTGGCGTCTCACCTTAGCATGTCTGAGGATTTTCTTGACTTCATTGCCTTGCAGGTTGTACAGCACAGCGCATTTGCTTGGTTCGATCGCCATGCCGTGTTCCTCAAGGACTGCAATAATAAGCTGGATGTCCCCTAGCGCCTGGCGAAGGCTTGCAGCATCTTGGATTTTCCAGGCGGCGAAGGCATCGTCCGCGTACCAGGTGAGTCCATCCTCCGTCCATCTGTGTGGTGTGCTCTCTCCGCCAATTTTATCAATGAGCAGGATGGTATACGCAATGAACAAATAGGGTGCGATGTTGCAACCTTGCTTTATGCCTTGGGTGGGCATTACGGGCCGGATATCGGCTCCGATCCTTGTCCAATACTGTGACTGGTGCTGTTGTTGCATGATGAGATGTACTAGATCCGGCTCCACCTGCAGTCTGAACAGACACTCGGCCAACCTGTGCCTCGGAACCGCATCAAAAGCACCTTTGAGATCTAGGCTGAAGCAAATGCCGCCAAAGCAAGATTTGGGCTCCTGGCCTGAATGTCTTGCATAAATGGATGTACGCTGAGCTTCGATCTCCTGGCGTGTCCGAGTGAGGTGCCCATGTGCTCGCAACAAGGCGTCCAAAGTGGATCTGCCTTTGGCATACGCAAACTGCGGGCGTGTAATCAATGCCTGTGTGAGGACGGGCAGCAGTCGGGACCTAAGCAGGGTGCAGATGGATTTGCCCATGGGGTGTACCAACCCAATGGGTCTAAGATTGGCTAGCAGGCTGGGATCCTTATTGGGCTTCGGCATCCAGACCATATTGGCGTCTTTCCAGATGGAGGGTGCACTTCCAGTTTGACCTGAGCTCCACATGTGGGTGACCGGGTAAAAGAAGGTCTCGGCTAGGTCCTCGGCGCTGTTTTTCCATAAAGCAGACGGTGCCGCTCCCGGCGGCGCTGCCTTCCGAATCGGCAACCTGCTAAGGGCAGACTGAAGTTGATCACTCGTGATGGCGAGACCCTCCAGGAGCACTCCTGTCGGACGGTAGTCAGTGCCCTTGCAGAATTTGTCCTGGGCGTGCACCGTTAGAGCCTGTAACTGGAGTGTTGGCGTGAGGAGCTCGCCTGACGGCCCACGGATGCTGGGCTTTGCCACTGGCTTCCAGGGGGCCAGTCTGCGAACGGCAGCATAGGTGCTTCCTTGGTCCCCTCGCTTGGCCGCCTGCTCCAGTTCACACATGATGTCTTGGATCTTCTGTCGTTTGATCTTCTTGGCTCGGTCCCTCAGCTGTTTGGATGCTCGCTTAAACTGGGTCCACAACCGCCATTTTCGAAGGATGTTTTGCCTATTGCATCTGCCTATGGACCGATACGACCTGTAAAGACTCCACAGCTCTTTGGTTAAAAGAGTAAATTGGGGGTCTTGGCTTACGCGTCGGTCTTCCCGGCCTCGGGCTGGGTACATCTGTTCAGCTCTTCGAATCAGGATACCGTCTACCTTGACTGTAAGCTCACCAGGGCTCAATGCGTCTGGGATTTGGGACAGGTCGTGTGCAACCTGAGATCGGAGTTGTTGGGCCCGGGTGTCCTGCCTGGCGATCGAGTCTTGCATGGCAGCTTTGTCAATCATTGCACCGGCTGGCTTCGGCTGCCGAATCAGGTGCCAAGGTGACACCAGTTTGATGGAGGCCTGTACGGGGAAGTGCCGGTTGGCTTTCCAGGCTCCGACGGGGCATGCTGGTAGAGAGTCGCTCTGCTTAGCCAGTCGATCAGCCCATTGTACGCGAACGGCAACGAAGTCTATCTGGCTAAGGGCCCCACTTGTAAGGTTGGTGGCCTTGTTCCTACCGTGCCAAGTGTTCAGGAGACAGAGCCCGTGGGTTTGCAGGAGCTCCGGCAGGCCTTCGCCTGCGTCCTTGTCTCCGTCGTGCCCCCGCTTCTTCAGGAGAGCTCTGCCAACATGCGGTGTAAGTTCATTAACCTCTGCATTGAAGTCCCCGCCTAGAATGCATGTATGTCGCATGGGGCAGGAACCTAAGGCTTGCCCAATCGCACGATACACTGAGGTCCTGGCTGCTTGGTTCTGGGCCGTTGTGTGGTGGCTGCGCCAGACGTGCTGATAGACGTTTATCACGTCTATTGCTCCGAATTGCTGGTGGATCCTGGTATGATGGACCCGTCCCTTCAAGTACGTCTTGCACTGTATAGCTTCGGAGGGGCCCAGCCTCGAATGCACAAGTGTCGCTAGACCTGAGCATTTGTCTTTATCGGCAATGGGTGTGCCAACACAGTGCCACTTACCTGAGGTGAAGTCTGACCAGCTCGTCCAGTGAGTCTCCTGAAGGAGAATAGGGTCAAATCGCAGTGCTTCAGCTGTACTGAGCCAGGCCTGAAATTCCTGCCACATTGCACTGGACAAGCCAGACACATTGAAGGTAAGAACCTGAACCCGAGTGGCCGGGTGCCTGGCGGTGGTGCGGGGCCGGCCACGGCTCCCTTGTTGTGCTGTCGAAGTAGATCTGGGCTCGCGCGGGGGCAGTGGTTTGCCGTACTGTGCTTGCAGTTCACTGGCACTGCACAGGGAACCTCTGTACATGGTGGGTCCTTTAGCAGCTCGTGCGCGAGCTCGACGATATGCTCTTTTAGCACTCCAAGGGTACACAAGAGCATCTGGGGATCGGGCATTGTATGGAGTAGCTGTGCCAGCGCCTTCACGGGTCGGAGTTGTAAGACCTGGTGGTGAACATCCCGTTCCCGAGACCCCGCTGGTGTGGGTCTCAACCCTCGATTCTCCAACTCCCCTTGCTGCCTGAAGTTGAGTTAAGACGAGAGCCCCGAAGAGCAGTCGCCGATGCCAATGTAGTACCTGGACTCCACGTGGCTTGGTTCTAGGGAAGTTGTCCCCGGATTTGGGACCGGGGCAGCTCGAAACATATCTGTTACCTGTGTAGGTCTCGTCGTGTTGGCTTAGGTCCGGGCTGGGGCTCCGGCTGGTCGGATATATGTAGCTCGCTATCAAACAGAGAACACAGTACCAGTGCTTGATGAGATTTGCGACAGCAGTTGCCAAGTTCAGGACTGGAGTAGGCAGACTGAGGTTCGAGGCGAAAGGTCCAAGCAGATGTGCTAAAAGGTGCAGCTGCGTTCGGTCCAGATTTTGCCGCCTTGGTTGCTGGATGCAACAATCTACTTTACTGCCGCTCGAAGTCGGGCCAGCATCCAGTGAGCTCACATTGGCTCTTGATCTTGTAACATCTGGCGCATCTCCAACCTGCTCGGACGAGCATCTTCGGTGCCACCTTGCCGCATATCTGTGAGCCACGGGAGACCACTCTCCCCACTGACCCAGTTGTTGCAGGCATGTCTCCAGGGTTCGCCACGGGTGCCTCGGAGGAGGGAGGCCCAGCTGTGTCCTTATCATCATCGGTGTCCTCCCTTCCCAGGTCCTCGCTTGAGTCGTCGAGCGTTCCAGCTGCCATCCCCTGAGCCAGGTAGGTGCCAAAGGCTTTGGCTTCGAGCTCAGTGGAGCTTGGTGCAGCGACCGATACCTCTTCCATCGAGCTTGTGGCGCTGGAGGATATGTCACTGCTGTCAGTGAACCACGACGGCGATGTAGTGTCCTCAGGCTCAGCTCGGCGAGAAGTGCGATGATCCCAGGCTTTGGTTGTTTGCTTGGCTTTCGCTTTCGCCTTCGTTTGTGGCCCTGATCGACATCGTGGCTTCGGCTTGGACCTGGGTGCCGCCTTGGCCTTGGCCTTGGAGGCAGCTGTACCTGTGCTGCTGCGCGATCGCGCCCTCGAAGGCGCAGCTTGTGTGGCCTTCTTCCCCATGAACACTGCCCCGGTGATAAAAGGAAAGGCAGGGTGATAAAATGGAACAGGGCCGCCAGCAGCTGCAGCGAAGCTGAAATGGCAAGTAAACCCCAGCACAGTCTAAGGCAGCCATCATCACTGGATTGCAGCTTCGGTCCAAAGTGTGCCGCCTTTGTTCGTCTCCATTGGCTGAGGTTGCAGCAGGCTAGGCGTCGTCTATGATACCTGCAGGGGCAAATGCGATGCATCATGCATTGACCGCGGGACCAAGTTCCAGGTCGCCACAAGCTGCTGAACAGTAGCCGTAAAGTTGGCCTGTGTGTTCGGCCTCGTTGTTGTCCACGGGGTGACAACCTAGCAGCACAGAAGGTGAGCACGACAAACCAGGGAAGCAATAACGCCGGCGGCTCCCCAAGGATGGGGCCGAGAAGTGATGCCAAGACCTCCGTGTGACAGAGGCACGCCCGCATTACGGGCTCTGGCCACGGCTCACCAAGGGTGGGGCCGAGGGGGCCATCCACTGCCTGTGTCCAGCTATGCAGAAACGACGTCCTATGTGGAACCCGGGTTGGCCTTGCTCCTGTTCCGGATATCCATTGCGAACCTTGGCAGGGGGCTTTAGCAGCAGCATGCAGTGTGCTACTGTGCGGGTCGCATGGCCAGACAGGAAGTGCAGGAGATGCAAGCATGTATGCAGCACTGTCGGAACCCTGCTCAGCCGTCTCGGCCGCACTCTGCAATGACTGTGCCTGTACACTGGCAACCTGGGCTACATCGGGGGCCGGTGAATCGGCACTCCCTGAGGCCTTGTCCCTCTCTGCTGTGGCCACCTGCATCACTGGGACTCCAGTCGGTATAGGGTCCAATGCTTCATCGGCAGCACTCGGATGCGGCGGCAAGTGCAGTAGCGGGAGAGAAGCCAGTCCAGCAGACCCAGCAGCATTCGCCTCTGTCGGTCCATTGAGTGAGGGACGTGCGCTTGGTGGTGCCATCCGTGATTCATTTTGCGCCCTCTCCATGATGTCCTGTACGACGGCCTTGGCGCGGTCCTGTTGCTGCAGCGTTCCATCCAAGAGGAGCGTCCACCGCCCCTCCTTGGAGGGGCGGGCGGAGAGAAGGACCTGCAAAAGCCCAGATTCCTTCTTGATGTCATCCAGCTGAGCGGCGAGCTGCGGAATCCCAATGCCATCCGGAAGCCTCAGCAAAAGGGTTCGTCTGTCCTGCGCCTCCGTCTGTGGGCTTTGGGTCGTTGGGCTCGCTTTGCTAGGACCACTGTGGCCAGAAGTGGGAGCCTCTGCTGGCTTCACCGGCTCAGGATCTTCGGATTGCCTCTTGGAGTCTGCACGGCGCCCTGTGCTTTGCAGATTGGCCCCCCAGCCAGCATCCCCATCAGACGCTTGCCTTCTCCATGTGGAACTGCTGGCAGCATCGGTACTTTCCTGCCAGTCTCGCTGTCCCCGTCCTTTAGCTGCTCCTGGGCCTTGGTCCTGCCACCACGCTCGTCGAGCCTGCTTCTCGCCGGAGGTACGTCTGCGAGTTCCGTCTGCTCGAAAATGTGAGCGCGGCTTTTCCCTCTTGGGCTTCGGACCTTCACCGCCGGGGGCCGACATGCTCGGCTCTTCCCTATGCAAGGGCTTAAGGAGAAACTGCGGTTGCAAAGCACGGTCCAACCAACATTTCCCAGGCAAAGGTGAGCAAGTGGCGTATGATGAGGCCCAAGCTTGCGATTCCGAAGGGGGTGCCGGGTCACGAAGCTCAAGCTGGTCCTGGCAAGTGCAAGTAGTAAAGAATCCTGCATGACACACGATCGCTGGCTCCTGTGAAGCACTCGTAGCGGGCTGGGGGCCGGTCACGGCTCCCCGAGCAATGTCCTGCGGACCTTCAGTCCATCTCGTGCAGGTTCTGTTGCTGGCTCTGGCGGGCCCTAGCATCGAACCTTTCCTGTGCCTTGTCGATGGCAAGCTGACACAATGCATCACGCTGAGCTCTTGCGGTCTGAGCAGACTGTCCCTGGGCACTGGCAGACTGTGCAGTGGTGGCCTTGCAGGCGGCCCGGTGCTCGTTGGATTGGACCTGTTGTTGATTGCATTTGCCTGCATCCAAACAATGGTCACATGACACAAAATTGCTAGGCATCTTGTTCGTCGAAGAGCGATCCCTGTCCATGCCATGCGCGAAGAAGCTACCGAACGTCGTGGAGCCACGGTTAAAAGCCGAACCTGTTAAGCCCCAGGGCCCGGTTCCAAAACAAAAGAAGACCTACAACAAAACAAAACTTGAGCCAGAATCTTAGCTTGGTCCATCTGCAATGTTAGAGAACGATGGGACCCTCTCGTACCAGCTGTACGAGGGTGCTTTGGAGTCTGCAAGTGCAAAGGCCTGGACCAAGGATGCCATGGAGGGGCTGTCCGAGATGCCCTTAATCAAGCCATACCTCGCAGATTCGTTGTCGACCCACCAAATCAAGCGTCTGTGACCGAAAGTGGAGGCCAAGGCCCACCTAAGGCACACGATGGCATACAACTCAGTCTGACAGATGAGCTGAGACCCGACATCCGCCTCCCATCGGGAGATGAGAGACTCTGGCACTAAGCCGGCGTAAGCCCACGACTCACCCGATGCCGTATCGAAGATAACAGCGCCAATGCCAGCTCGGCCCCGCTCCCAGGCCCCGTCAATGAAGACGTGTATGGGAGCCCGGCTGTCCCACACACACAGAACACGGGGGCTTAGCGCCCGGAGGGCCTCGAGGCTGTTGACGCAAAAGATGCGGATCGCCTCAGGCGTGGAGGGACCCGGTGCCTTTGTCAAGCGAAGCAGCTCCTGGCAGGTCACGCGCAAAGCACGGCCATTCACGTAGCCGGCCGAGAAGTTCAAAAGCCCATGAGCGACCTGCGCCTCGTGAACCGTGATTGTTCCCCTGTCGAGGAACCCCTGGAACATGGAAACCAGCTGAATGCGCCCGGCTTTATTTTGAAGAGTAAGTCGCCCCTTGTGTACCCCGTCAAGCTGCATTGACATTCCAATCCAAAAAGTGCAATGCATGTTCAGGATCGCCCACATGTAGCGAACCTTGCGCACGTTCGATTCTTTGTCAAGTTTTTCATCTTTTTCATCTTGTCCATCTTTTCCGTCATCGTCTTGGTTTTGGGTTTCGTCCTCCATGTCTTCGTCCTCCTTATCTGCGTCCACGTCCGCTTCTGCTTCCTCAACTTCTTCCTTCTTGGCGAAGTCCTCCTTGGTAACTTCGGCTGACCTCACAGGTGAAAAGACATAAAACTTACATCATGATCATGAAAACGAACCCAAACCCACATTGCCTCTCGGAAATCAAATTCTGAGCACGATTGGGCAACACCAGAATGGCGATGTTGTTCGCAGGGCTGGAGGCCAACATGTTCGTGATCGCCGTCAGGATGCCACTTGTTTTCGTTGCAGTCACGATTCCCGCAGTCGGCAGTGAGCACCACAGGACAGTTACGTTGGCAGCTTCATTCCTGCTAGTACCAGTGTCTGAACGGCGCAGTCAACAACAAGTCAGCTGTGTAATCTATTTAGAAATCTGCTGCCGGGCAGCCTCATGTGCGTCTGGACTGCTGGCAATACGGTGCTCTCCATATCTCGAGTGGTGGTGTGGAACAAGCGCAGACTGTCCATCATGTACATGGATACTTTGTTCCATGCTCGAGTGTGTGCCTCCTGCAACAAACTGACTTCAGACCTAGAGGCTCTGTTAAGCGGATTCCTTTAAACATTCGGCTCGTGTCCTCCATCTGCTCCAGGATGTTGTTCCTTGTCTTCTCCATGTCTGCGGTCCGCCTCAGGTGCGAACCGTGCGTATGAAATAGGCGGCTAGGCCCTGGACTCTCATGCAATTGCTAATGCATTCAAGTGACTGCAATGTATCCTGTTGAAATAGGGCTTCGTCCGCCCGAACTAGTTCTTTCCATGACTCAAAGGCGGCTTTATTTGCCTTCTCAAGGGCACGAGACGTTCGACATTGAGATTGGGCGATGAAGTCGTTGACCACACATCCTTTTGCCTGAGAGTTAGGTTTAAGGGGGAAACTTGGGGAAAATCCGGACAGACCTTCTACCAAAACTACGGAGCCAGAAGTAAGGTTTAGAAGGGTTCCCTTTCACGGGTCTCCCTCATGCCTCCAATACGAATGGCAGCCTCTCCCAGCTGAATCCGTTTGATGCATTCTTCGTGGCTGGTCCCAGTTCGTGGTCCAACGTCCTCAGTGTTATCAAGCCAATCTTTAACTTTGCTGATCCACCCTGCCGGAATTGGCATGGAGCGAATCCAAGCCAATTGATGTTGAATATTAATATCAAGGAAACCAAACCAAATCAGATAATAATTCAAGGAAACCAAACCAAATCGTTTAATAATTCCAGGAAACCAAACCAAATCGGATCAGAGCCGAACCAAATCCAAATCGGAATCATGGAAAGCCAAAAAAAATTCAAAATCAATCACATTTTCCGTCTTGGGCCAACTTCGCAAACGCGATCGATTCTCCAGAGAATCGATCACGCTTTTACTTTGCAAAACAGAATCGATCACGATCTCGGTGTTGGGCCGTTGGCCAAAGCATGATCGGTTCTGTTTTTGAATATCAAAACGCGATCGATTCTCCAGAGAATCAATCACACTTTCGGTGTTGAGCCAACTTGCAAATTGTGATTGATTCTGTCCGGCCAAATGCAGTTGGCGTGGTTTCCTCGATTCTCTGTAAATTCCAGGAAGCCATCGCCAAATATTTTTAAATTCAAGGAAAGCAAATCAAATCGATAATTGAATCAAGGAAACACAGCCAAGTGCATAATAATTCAAGGAAACCAAACCAAATGGGATAATAGTTCCAGCAAACCAAGCGAAATCGGACAATCAAGTTAAGCCTAATTCGACCGCCGGGAAGCCCGCGGTCGAACATGCTCTGATGCGACGCGACTGTTTCCGCTGGGAACAGTGCTTGCAACTTCGGCAATATGTGCAACCACAGCAAGACGATGTCGTGGATCTCCATCTGCTTCTCTTCGTTGAGTTGTGCTGCTTTCTGCCAAGCCACAGCATGTGCACATTACGACACGCTCATCGAAACGAACCCATTAATTCAACTCTGTGGAACAGTACGGCCTTGGCCTTGGCCCTGGTGGTGGATTTCGTGCTCACCGTGCGATTGAAGTCCTGGCCATGCTAACAATGAATTCTGCAACTGTTTCATTTCTGATCATATTAGTTAATTCTATATGACGTCCTGGACGATACGTGTCGCCCACGCAGTCGCAGATGCTTCCGTTGTTTGCATGATGGCACTCCATGTTTCGCTCTGCTTGTAGCGTTGAAGCTGCCTCGCTTGATTTGGCAGCCACCAATCAGCTGCCAGTATATCGTGAGGAATACCTGTCAAAAGACCGCTCAGGAAAACACAAGCTCGAGCGGTTAAGGGTTAAGGTCAGGGTTGATTAGGGTTGCGCTAAGCCTGAGATTTCATGCTTGTAATCGTCGTAGTGAGCTCGGATGACTTCCCGAAATTCGGGTGTGGCTCTGCACAAAACACTAGCCGGGCAGCAGATTCATAATGAGTCCCTTCCGTCCGGCGGTGATTCGGTGTTTCACATTAGTGACTTTCTTGTTATAGTTGGCAATCGCAGCGCCGAGAGCATCTCGGAGGGGCAGCTTCTTTGCTCTTCCTGCCAAGTTTTGTTCAATGTCGATTGCGGCTTGCATTTCAGCCGCCAAGACCAGCGGACTCGGTGCTTGCTTCTCGGCAGTTTGGTAACCATTGCCTCAGTCTGACACGGATTTCTGCGGAGATTAAATTTATTCAAGTCACTTGCGATGCTCAACATGTGTCCATGTGCAGCCAAGCAGCGAAGAGCCCGGTAGTGATACTCCGCGGGATTTGCGTGGTAGACGAAGCTGCATCTGATATAAGCGAAAGAGTTCAAGCTGGACACCAGCGTTTTGTCTTGCAGTTCCTCGTCCGTCAGTTCCTCGGTGAAAGTGACTGCCAGCCGGCCTACAGAGTTGAGCACGACATGGTGCCAAGCAGAAATTCAAGCTGAAGCACCAGGTGGTAAACAATGCTGACAATTGTTTGCACGATGGTCAACTTCGTTTGTCCGTCCGTAACACCGACGGCAAAGTCCGTTCCGTGCGGGCTGAAAGATCAATCACCTCTCAGGGTATTGAATTGAACTTCACCTGTGCTAAATCGATGCAGGCCAAGCACCTTGGCAGTGAGGAAACTTCACTTCCACTGCTTCGTTGGAACGGTATCCATTTTTCAAGAACTCCAAGAAGTGCGTCCTCGTCTGGATGTTCGGTGCGTGCAGTCCGTTCTTCATGGTGTGATCAAAGATGAGTGCCGTCAAAGGAAGCCAACCATCCGTGCTCTCTGTTGGGACGGAGGTGATAACTTTCTTTTCCGTCGTCGCAGGCTTCGTCATGACTAAGTTGTCCATGGTCTCTCTCATACGTTCTTTTGTCATGCGATCTGCAACTTGTCTCCCGACATTTCCTTTCGCCAGCATAAGTTCGAACTGCGTGTGTATCTTCTGCAAAACAGCCGGCATCTCCGGCGCGTCCGTGTCCGTCGCCGCCATTCTTGCTACTTTTCGTAGAGGCCGGGCTATCCGTGCTGAAAGACTAGCCAAATGCTGAGCAAACACGAGAAGTTACGTGCAGGGCAGATTCAGGTCAGGGCACACGACACCAACTGCACGACTGGGACACTCCTCTGTCTTATCGCGGCACAAGGTACGTCACTGCGTCCTTGAAGTTCGTGTTGAACTCAAGTTTGTCGAGTTACGTCGTACGTCACTGTGTCCTTGAAGTTCGTGTTGAATTCAAGTTTGTCGAGTTACGTCCTTGAAATTATTCGTCCTGACCATGTTCCCCTTCGACTCGGCCAGAACATCTTACCTCCGGAAGGCCACCCTGACGTGGAAAGCTTCGTGTCGGTGAGGAGGCGCAAGCTGTACGTCGATCATTCCTCAATTGGACTGACAAATTATTATTATTATTATTATTATTATTATTATTATTATTGGTCGCCTTGACCACCGGAGTTCGAGGGCTGGGCCATGGCACGTCTTCTATATAAGAGATTTATGATTACGAAGTACAAACTCAAACGGGTAAACACACCAGTATGTAATCCCCACTCAGACAAGACAAACCGCACAATCAAGCACCGAAGATCCCTGAACGAACCTAAGGGCCTGACCAAGGGGAGGGGGCCAAACGAAGAGGGTCACCGGCCTGAGCCTAAACAACCTTCTCAAATTTCCCCAACCCCAATCCAAAACGCACAACCCTCCTACCTGCGGCCCGGATGGCCTTTCCTCGGAGAGCTCGTCCTTTTGCATCCTTGAGCCATCGCGTCGTCGGCATATCCTTGCAGAGACACACAAAGTCCCTCGAAGAAGTTGCCAGCCTTTTACCGACTAAAGCGGCAGGGCCTTGATAACCTTCAGTTATCAGCACTCCTCCTCCCCTTAGGGCCATCCGACAGGGGTTAAGCCCTGCCAGACAGTCCTCTCAGGATTCGAAGATTTAATTTGGCGCCACGTCCGTGGCTCTACACTACAGGTATCCGACCGGCTCTAAACCAATCGGGCCATCTGTCTATGTGCAGCCCACCATCTCAGAAAAACCAGTCTTGCAAGAAGGATTTTAGGAGCTTCAACTCCGCATCGTCATCAGCCTCTGTTGCAAAGCTGACAAAGGTGCCGCTGCTCTGTTCTGCCTCCCGCAACCAAGGACGAACAAGTGTCCCTAGCGTGAATGCACTTCCCATTCTTGGTCACATACAGCGGCGTAGTGTACTGGATCGTAAATTCTCCTTGAATCCTCCGAGGCTCAGTCTGAACTGCTTGATCTGTAGTTCGCCCTCGCCTTCTCCTAAAGGTGCCCCTGAGCTCCTCAAGGTGTGGGGGATCATCGAAGCTTCCAGTAGGATATGGTGGAGGCGGAGGAGGGTATGGATGCTCCTCGCCCATACGTGGGAGGAGGCGCTGGATGGCCCTGAGAAGAAGAGCTTGAAGAAGACCACGTGGCTTGACTACCCAAACCCATTCCCTGAAGCTCGTCTCGTACAGCACTCTGCAGCTTCCTAAGACGTCTAGCCTCTCGCGACTCAGGCTCTTCAGGATATAGCCTCCCCCAAATCTTCTTGACAACCTCCCAAATGGCTATCCCAGCAACTACAAGAAGAAAAACCATGCCATCCATATAGCTCCCAAGCGAAATTGACTTCGATGTCAGGCTTGGACTTCTTGCCAGCAACAGGCTGCGTCAAACAGAAAAGCACCACAGCAAGGCGTGCAACTGCATGGACCCAGGTAACCCTTAAACCTGCTACATGATTGCTTGTCTTGCTAGTCGTTTCTGCTTGCGGTATGGCTGCTGGAGAAGGAATACGAGGTCGATCATCTTCACGTTGCACCAAACCCCAAAGTTCAAGTAGCTCAAAAAGACGAACTGCATCAAACCCTTTGGTTCCAAGATCAGCTTTCTGCAGAAGACCTGGGATGTGTCGGATAACCAGAACGCCTTCTCTAACAAGTTCTCGAAGCGCACCCGCACGGACGCGCAAGTATCTCGTGCGCCATGTGCCTGGTGCATCGGTGCACAAGCCAACAGCTGCGCTGTTGTCAACAAGCAACAGAAGATGAATCTCTGAAGCGTTGATCTCTGACGTCAATGACGAAATTCCTGCCTGAAGCTGGACCGCTGCAACCGCTTCTATCAACTCACTCTCTGCCGTACTCAGTGCTATCAGGCTCTGGCGCCCGGAGCGCCAAGCCACCGCATTGCCATTGTAGGTGATCAATGAACAGCCAATAGACCTTCCGCCTGATGGGCTGAAAGAAGCATCCGAGTAGGCCACAACGGAATGTTCCGGCTCATCACTGCTTCCGAAGAACATAAGAGAGAGCTGCGAAGTAGCAAACAAGTAGGCAAGAACCCGCTTCCCGATTCTTTCAACCAGGACTGGATCTCGCAAACAAAGAGAGCTCATGCTGGAGACCGAATGCATGAGGTCTGGTCTCGACTTCGTGCTAAGCCACAACAGCTCACCTGTCATCTGCTGGGCCTTTCTCAAGCTCACTTCATCATACACAGCCTGCTCCACTTCACCCTCGCCGATGAGCCACTCTCTCGGACATGGAGTTCTAGCACCGGGGCCATTCGTTAGATCATGATGACGTAGGAGCTCACGCAAGTAACCAAACTGGCACATCTTATATCCCACTTTGGACTTATAGATTTCCAAACCGAGAAACCTTATACCATCCACATCTGACGCCCATGTCAAAGGACTGGAGGTCCACTCAGCACTCAACCACGCATGAACATCTGAAATCGTGCTTGGCTCTCCGAGATACAAGATGTCGTCAACGTAGACCACAATGTAGGCGGCCACAAAATCTGGCTCCTCGCTGCCCTCTTTTAGAACAACGACCTGCCAGATGTTCTCATCAGCAACCAACCGTCTGAGAACCGCCACACGATTTCCAACAAGGCTCTGAAGTGTGATCCTGGCTTTCTTGAACCTAGCATCTCGAAATAGGCCCCAAAGGCGTGGAGAACGTCTGAAGCCGTAAAGGGCCCGATCTACACGGTAAAGCCAGTCCCATTCTGGACCCAAGGCGAGAAGAAACACTTTCGGAAACCGCAGCCCATACGTAGCATCAGTGCACATCGGAGCTAACACAAAGGCGTTCCGAATGTCTGTCACCGCTGCGTCCCATAATGGCCTGGATGAAGCGTGGGAAACCATAATCCTCAGGGATTCCGTTTGGCAACCTCCGGCATACAACTCCTGACTGATATTCTTCTCGAAATTGCCACAGATGACCAGTCTTGCTGTACGCTTGTATAGGGCATCAACTGGAATCGAACCCGACACATGAGAACTCTTTGCTGACTGGACACCGTCTGGGAACTCTAGCTGGTCCTGAGGCTTTGACTGGACACCGTCTGGGAACTCTAGCTGGTCCTGAGGCTTTGACTGGACACCATCTGGGAACTCTAGTTGGTCCTGCGGCTTTGACTGGATTGCCTCCGCAGCTGCTTGAAGGTCGGGGGGCTTGACAGTAAACACGCCTTTGGCCGGTAAGATCACTAGCTTGCCCTCGCGCTGAAGACGGTCTTCTTCGGCCGCATCCAGCTTAACCAAGGCCCCACAATTGATCAACGCCTGAACTTCCTTCAAAATCGCCCTTTTCCAAGCCGTATAACATTCTCCCGGACCTCCCCAAGCGTCAGAGTGTACACAACCTGCAAGGGAGCATTTAGATTTCTCAACAGCTCTTCAACTCCATGTTGTTCTCCACTTTCAACAAGCCGACACAACCGGAACCATTTAAGGCTGTCCAGATCACCTGCATCGTCACATCGATTGGCCTCAGCTGCATCTAATGCTTCACAGAGATGCATCGCCTTGACATTCACGCGGGCGATTGCGTCCCGCTCCTCCTGGTCTAAGATGCCAGGACCAATGGACTCTATCTTCTCCTCTTCATCAAGGAGCTTCCTCACGTTAACAAGACTCGATTCTGCAGCTACGCTTTGCACGAAATGCTCCTCCTCATCAGAGGTCTCGCAATAATCAAACTCCACATGCTCCTCCTGAAGACGTAGCTGGCTCAACGTAGTTTCTTCACACCGAGGAGCAAGGAAGCCGCAATCCCGTAGCTCTTGCACCTTTGCTTCCGGTAGACGAGCAAATCCACGATTCACATAGGCAATGATGGTCCACTTCGTGCCCTTCCATGGGAGGCTCTTATGGAGTCGCCTCGGATTGAACTTCACCACCTGATTCTCAGTAGGCACAACAGAACCGTCAACCTTCTGCCCATCGGGAAGGGTCGAGGACATTGACTCAAAGCCATCATGGAATCCTTCGACCCACAATCCACCCTGCTCATAGGCTCCGCACCAAATGACAATGTTCCTCATGCCATTCACGTTGTAGCGATCACGGTGCAGCCCAGTTTCCAAATTTCTGGCCACAACCACGCTTGTGAAAGGATCGCTCTCTCCTGAGTGTCTCCTGATGAACGCCGTCAGGTACTGCACTAGCTCCGGATAGTCCCGCGTGGCGTTGGTCACACCAGTGAAGTTGCCGTGCTGGTAGGCCCCAAAGGTTGCATAAACATCTGGCCCAGGATCTCCCAAGCCTCTGCGTTCCTAGTCTTAGTTGGCTTCTTGAAAGGGGTATCCTCAAGAATTGCAAAGCAGTCCTCCAAGGCATACCACTGCTTCTCATGGGACACCTGGGCCAAAGGCTTCATCAAATCGCCATTGGGAAGATATTCAACCTTCGCAACCGACTTAATCTCAGACACCGGGAGGGACTCAACAAAGAGATCGTCGCGCTCCTCTTGCTTCCCCTTTGGCAAAGAAGAAATCCTCAAAGCCTTCAAAGGTATAGGTGCAACCGGCGGCCTTTTCCCGGAGATTCTCCTTCTAGCTGCCAAGGTTGAGGGATCCGGCTCCATGGGAACATCCGGTAGCTGTCGGACATTGCAGGTGTTCCACAGATGATTGTCGTCCGTCAGAACAACATGACCCGCAGGAACATCCCTCGCTGGCCCCAAGTAGACCGCGCTGCTCCACTTAGGATCAAGATCACGAGCCTCAGCACCATATCTCTTCCTTTTCACGAAAACCTTGGTTCCAAAGCCTGCCGGGGGATTTGACTCGAGACCGAACACCAAAGATCTCTGACGCACAGCTGCCGTCTCAGCGGCCATCGGCCACCACGTCTTCACTTCTTTGATGTCCCTTCCACTTGAGTCCTGCGCCGATGCAAGCAAGATCCGAGTTCGAGACTTCAGATATTTCACCGCTTGTTCCGCAGTGCCGTTCTGCGCTGGCGCATCACCTTCGGACCTTGTCACCAGAATGTCTCTCGACGCAGCCCAAGCTGAGACCGCAGGCGTGCGAAATTCTCTCGCACGGTCCGAATGAAGTCGACTTACAGGTAGTCCCAGCATTTTCACATCGATATACACTTCTTGTAAGGCACGAAGGACCTCAGTGGATTTTCTGGATCTGAGTGGTCGCACGAATCAGCAAATTCCAGCGGCTCAAATGCTTTTGCAGCCTCCTCTTCAGGACTAGGGCCACTCGCATCTTCAGCTTGAGCACCGCCATCCTTCTCAATGATCACATGCTTGTCGGCGCCACTCTCCTCAATGATCTCATGCTTATCATCGCCGCCCTCCTCCTCGAAGAGCAACTCCTCGAGACCCGCGCCCGCACCAGTATCATCATCAACAGACTCATGCTGAGCATCTGGGGTTCCAGGACGGGAACTGGTAAGCGCATACCAGCATAAAGCGATGCTGATTGGTCTCGGTATTCACCCCCTTGACCCGGAACGGTCCAGCTACATCTGCAGAGAGAACATAAGCAGATTTATGAGTCACGCGGCGATGAGGTCGTCCTGCTGCTGACTGAACACAATGCTTGCAATCCTTGCGAAATGGAATGTGGTCCCGGCTCACGTGTAGTTGCCACTCCTTCGCAGTCATCTTACATGATATTGGGGATGGACCTGCAGCTACAGAGCAAAGCACCGACTCATGCACTGAAAAACCCGTCCAGGCATTAACGGCCTCACCGATCGCCTGCGCATACTCACTGGCCCAAACTCCAGAGGTCGTGGTAGTTGAGGTTAGTGAGTTCAAGGCCTCCAGGTACATATTTGTTCCCGTAGAGCCGCGTCCTGACTGAACCACCTCCATTCCATACACCTCCGAGAAGCCTTTCCACAAAGAGCTTGACCAAACATTTCCCTGGGCTACGACCTTGTCCGGATGTTCCGAAGCAAAACCCAGCCGATCGCTGCGATGCTGGCGTCGTCCTTCCATAGCCACCATTGCCAAGACCAACATCCTGATCACAAGCGGCTCCTCCTTGGCCCTTTTTTCATCATCATCGACCAAATAAGATCTTCTCGGTGGGCCTCCAATCAAAGTCCTGATCTTTCCACGAGCCGCTCCCCATAGAAGAACCTTGAAGACGCCGTCCATCCTGGTTACATCCATCAAAGCCGAATCCAGGATATCGACCTCAACATTGACACCCGAGGCCTCAGTGACAGACAACCTGGAAGTAGTAGATGTCGTACTCGTTGGCCTCGAAGGTCCAGAGAAAAGATGCACATTCCAATCGCTGGATCGATGCAGCGACCTTCGCTTCCTTCTGGACCATGGCATAGACATAGACTTGAGAAGCTTCCATCCATCCACGTCACGCAGGGGAATGTCCTCTGCTGCCATGGCAATCGTGTCCAAGGAGACGTCCTTGAGGAACGGGGCCTTAGTGAGAGCTCCCAGCAGCTCCACGCGCTTTCCAGTGGTGACATAGCTCTGAACATACTCGAACCACTCCATAACGTGTTCGCTCTGAGCCACTCTCATCTCCAAGGCCTTAACCGTATTGTTCATCTTTATCAACCGCTTCTCCTCGAGCTCGCTGATAAGGCGGAGTGCCTCATGCTCGGCCATCTGGGGGCAGTAGTCCCGAACTTGAACTTTCAGCCGTCCATGAATTGGATGATTCACGATGAGGCGGTTCTTGGACCACCGCACAGTGCACCCAAGAATTTGGACAAGTTGCCCCAATGGGACCAACGTCTCCGCTGAAGCATCCCCCAAGAGCGTTCCAGATTTTGTCTGCAACAACGTAGTCTCGCCCTCGGCAAGTTTCACACTTACCGGTTGCGCTCGCTCCTGCTCTTCACGATCAGCTGCCCTTCCTGATAGATCCTTTTCGTGTAATTTTACACGTTCGGGAAATTTACACGCCAAAAGCGGTATAAATGATTTATACGCCAAATTGGGGTGTAAAAAAATTACATTTTTTGTGTAAATTCTGGCGTGTAAATTTTGTCCTATTTTGTTCAATGGGCCAAGCTGTGCCGAAAAGGTGTTTTGAAAACCAGGCACTGGGAAGTGCGAAGTGTCGAAAAAGTAGTGGATTCCGAATGCCGGGCAGGCCGACGTGGCGATAGATTCGTATAGATTCCGAGAGCGAGATTTGCCGACAGAGACAACATGTACAGTTGTGACTCCGAAGGCCGAGCACAAGCCGAAGCCCGCGAGCATGGCTTGTCTTGTTTCGGTGAAAAAACAAAAGAAAAAGAGAAAGAGAGAGCGAGAGAGCGAGTTATCGGGCAGGGCTAGGGTTCCCCTTTGTCGTTTGGTGTGACACCGAGTATATATAGGTCTTTCGCACTTGGCAGGATGCATTTTTATGATATATATATATATATATATATCCTCTAAACCACAGGAGCTCCTGAAATCCGTTCTTGCTTGTGTGACTTGTGCATGATTGTCCGTGAGACAGTATCACCTACCCCCCGCCATACATCACTGCAGGGCCACTGGCCTGCGGCTTGAGGGCAAGTCCCTGCACCACTCCTCGACCGGCAAGTCTGGATGCAGATCCAGACGGTAGCACTGGACCTCCTCAACTAACCGGCTCACGGAGGTCAGCTGCTAGAGGCCAAACAGCCTGATGGAAACCGGTCGTCGACAAGGGGGTCATGAAGGAGGAGGAAGCAGACAAGCTTCCGTCCGGGCTTTCGGGGGCGGCAAAACCGGAAGCACACTCCTGTGACCTTGTTGAAGGAAGGTGCACACCCCTCAGGCATGGCGGATCCACCCTGGCCGAGTGGAGGTGAGACTTACACTGGTGTTTGCAAAAGACCCCGGGGGAGGCCATCTAAAGCCGGAAGGCATTGCGAGGGCACTTGTGATTTTCATGATTAGAATTAGGGCTGCCGGGCCGTGTGTCTCTTCTCAAGCCAGCCCCTGTCCCTTTCTTGGTGTCACACCGAGTCAGGGCAGGGGTGGGTCTCTCGCACTCAGCACTTGTGATTTTCATGATTAGAATTAGGGCTGCCGGGCCGTGTGTCTCTTCTCAAGCCCGCCCCTGTCCCTTTCTTGGTGTTACACCGAGTCAGGGCAGGGGTGGGTCTCTCGCACTCAGCAGAGGACTTCCTTTTTTGCACTTATTACGAACATATAATATGGATGTTTTTTTCTGGTTTAGGATATATATATATATATGTATATATGTCGGGTTGTCGATACATATATATATATATATATATATATCTATATAGGGTGATTGAGAGACGAGCAGAACAAGTTCACAATCCTGTATCGTTGATAGATGCACAGTGTGCTTTGATGTGACCGCCCTGGATGGCCGGCTATGGTGTGGTGGCAGGACTTGCTCGAACAGTGAATGTGCTCCCGGTTTTGGTGATCTTTTCATCTTTGTCTTTGTGTGGCAGGACAGGCAAGCCGAAGATCTGCGGAGCTCCTCGTGGTCCTGGCAAACATTCTCGGTCTTTTCGTGGCAGGACCTCCGAGAGAGAGAGAGAGAGAGAGAGAGAGAGAGAGAGAGAGAGAGAGAGAGAGAGAGAGAGAGAGAGAGAGAGAGAGAGAGAGAGAGAGAGAGAGAGAGAGAGAGAGAGAGAGAGAGAGTTGCTTGTGTGCTCACAAGACCGGATGCCAAAGCATGTTCACACATGTGCCTGTGTGTGTGTGTGGTTTGCAGCCTTTTACTTTCTTTGTGCCCGCCTGTCCCTTTCTTGGTGTTACACCGAGTTAGGGCAGGCATCTATAAGATGGTTAGCAAATGTATGTTATTGTTATAGTTTAGATGTGGTTTTAATTGTAGATTTTGTTTGTGTGGGCACCTTTTATATATAGATCTAAATTCGTAGCTCCTCGCCATGGAGCCGGCCAGCGGGAGTGTGAAGAAGTTGGACAAGACGGCCCTGGAGGGGCTCGATGCCCGCACCGAGAGCACGAAAGTGCCGGAAGATGTTGTGATGGAGGAGCCAGACCCTCCGTCCGACAACGAGACCATGAGCACCGCAAAGCGGTCCAACAGCAAGCCGGAACATGGAAGAGGCCCTCTGCGTGAGGCGAAACAGGCCAAGAAAGCTTTGATCCACAAGGGGATCATCTCGAAGGAAGAGGCAGACAAGATGCCCCACGAGGAGATCTTGAAGATGGTGAAGAAGTACCGCAAGGGCAGCGGCAACCTCACGGAGGCTCTCCTGGAGCAGCTCGCGGAGAACCAGAAGGAGGACCTGTTCAAGAAGCTCTTTGGAGAGTTTCAAGAGAGCCCGGGCATGAAGATGCCGGAGATCTCGGACGAGCAGGTGATGGAGGCCGACAAGGTCCTCACTTCCTGCTACAAGAACGAGAAGTGCCCCTTTTGCGACAAGTACGTGGACGAGTACCACGTGCAGAATAAGGACCACAAGATTTACATGAAGGAGCACCTCAAGTCGTCGTACCTCCTCACGGACCCAAGTGCGATGACCCCGGCTGCAGTCCGGGAGTCCTTCACGAAAGTTCGGCGATTCGGCGGCGGATTGCACCGTTTGTCGCTGGCAAACAGTGTGGAGTACTGGGGCGATGTGGAGAAGCTTCCGTCCCTGGTACGGAGCATCCATGCCACCAAGGCCATGAAGGTGAAGTACGGCAAGAGCACGAATGCGAAAACGTTTGATTTCACAAAGGAGCAGGTGGGCTTGTGTGGGTAAAAAGGAGAACCAATAAAAAATAACGATAAGGTTTATAGAATTTTTATAGAATAGTATAGGAAGAGTGACCACAGAGGGGGTTTGGACACGAGCCCAGGTGGCCAAGTACCATCTTGCCTGGGTGAGTTATGCTCCTAAGTCCGGCAAGTACACGAATGCCTCGTACTCCAAGGACCACCTGAAGCTCCACACCGAGCTCCAAAGGCTTAAACTTTTTAAACCCTGTAACCCTCTCTATAACCCCTCTAAAAACCCTATACCCTCTAAACCCTCTAAACCCTGAACCCTAAACCATAAACCCTAAACCCTAAGCCGCGGCCCTGAGGAACCCGCAGATGGTCTTCGAGAGCCCCGAGCCCGAGAGTAGCTGGTGGCCTGTGGTCCTGCTCCAGAGGCCTGAGGATCCCGAGTTCGAGAACATGGCGAACATCGCGGGCACCCAGACCATCCTCATCATTTGCTGGTACCAGATCATGGAGGACGGCTTCTGGGTCTGGGTGATGACCATCGAGGAGGTCTGAAGCACTCCCGGACTGTGAGCCACCCACATGAGGTGGACTTTTGAGCTCCCAAACAAACTCCCCTGTTCCTTTCTTGGTGTTACACCGAGTCAGGGCAGGGGAGGGAGTGCGGGAGCAGGGAGGCAGTATCATAGCACAGTCCCCTGTCCCTTTCTTGGTGTGAGTTGTGTGGATGTTATAAGAGGGGTTGACATATATTTATTACTTATAACTATTTGCCACCAAACACAGAACATGGATAGTCACACCGAGTTATATAAGGCAGGGGAGGCCAGGCACGGCCATCGCACAGGTGTAGCATCTTCTGCACCCCGAAAAAAGCCTCTGTGTGGCTCGGGCTGCCGTCTTGCTTCTCTGTTTCACCTGTGACTCACGGCCTTGTGCCTTCGCAAAAATCTCTATGCAGGGCGGCAGCTACATGTGTGTTTGATGGACGTGGTGTTGCAAATGTGGTGGTACGGCTGATAACATCGATTTGTTCTTTGTGCTTTTGCTGCCGCAGGAAATTCTTCGATGCCTGTGGGACATCATCTGCAAGCAGCAAGCCTCCGCCAAGGCTCGGGCAACTCGACATGTGTTTGATGACATTGTAGTGCCCAGGCTGTCTTCGCACAGTGTCAGGGGAAGAGAGTATCATAGCAGTCCCCTGTCCCTTTCTTGGTGTTACACCGAGTTAGGGCAGGGAAAGCTCTCAAGCCCAAATCTCCACACCTCTGTAAAGCCCTTCAAACCCGTCAGGCTTGGGGTTTTGGGTTCCCCCCCATTGTACTCGAGCTATTAACCCTATGGGCTTCAGCTTGAAAGGTTCAGGGTTAGGGTTTACTCTAGAGCTATATATAGCTTTCAGAGCCATCAAGGGTTCAGGGTTAGGGTTTACTTTAGTGCTATATGCAGCTTTTTCAGAGCCATGGCTACTCGTCTGGATCGTTTGATGCAAGTCCAACGGAAACCGAGCAACAAGCGAGTGTGTGCTGACTCGACTGTGTCGGTGTCAGATGTGCAAAAATGCCTCACCAAGCATTTAAGGGACAAGAGCACCACAGACCTCTGGTCATGCATCGTTCCGGCCCCGGATGGACCCCGTACATGGAGTTTCAGAAAAAGCGCTGATGCCCGGTGGATGGCGAGATTTGCCGCCCTGGCCTTTGACCTGGTCAGCGATGTTTGTCGAAATTCCAAGGTACTCAGCAGAGTTATGATTCCAGCAGTCCAAGCTTGCATGTTGAACAATGTCGTTACCAACAACAGCGGCCAGGACGAGAACAAGTTCACTGCCTCTGTTGATATCGCGATCAGAATATTGCTCAGCTGGTTTCGCCGGCTGAAAGTTAACAAGAAGAAACGGGAAGCCGCTTTCAGGCGGCTTTCTGAGGCAGAGAAAGCCAAAGTCACAATGGTCATGGAGAAGATCGAGCTGAATGACGAGGAGGCTGAAGAGGCTGCCAAGGACGAAGCTGGCTCTGACTCCGATGTGGACCTGACCTTTATGGTTTCTCTTGATTCCCTGTGTACGACAAACACAGCAGTGGATCATGACTCGAAGACCTCTGTCGAGATCTTCGCGAGCGAGGAGAGTTCTGGATTGCACCGAATGTTCGACAATGTCCTCAAGTCTCCTTCCACTCCTCCTCTTTCCGGTGGTGCTCCTTCCGGTTCTGCTCCTTGCGGTTCGGATCCTTGCGGTTCGGCTCCTTCCGGTGCTGCTTCTTCCGGTGCTGCTGCGGCAGAGCAGCCGGTGACTCTGAGCAACTTGGATCTGATTGCTTTGGCCAGAAGTCGCAGGCCTGCATTCACGGAGACCAAGACAGCTTCAGGATCGAAGCCGAAGGCCAGCAAGGCCAAGGCCAAGGCCAAGGCCAAGGCCAAGGGTAAAGCCCAGGCGACGGCCGTGGTTAAAAAGAAACTCAAGTCGAAGGCGGTTCAGAAGAAACCGGCGGCTGCGGTTGCAAAGGCCGTGCCTTCCGAACCGGCGGCGGCGGTGGCAAAGGCCGTGCCCGGTCAGGCCGAGCAAATCTTTACTGCTCCGGATGGTGCTGAGTATATGTTCATGATGTACGACAGAGGGGTTCCGACTGAGAGGATTGCCATCTGTGAGTGGCTCGGCACGAAGAGGGGCTGTCAGCTTCTGCAGGTGTCCAGAGTGGGCCTGGCTTCAGAAGCGAGGGCAGCGATTGCTCGGGAGCTCATGGACATGCTGGTTGCTGGCAAATCCCTGCAAGATGTGATAGCCCGGAAGTTGGAGCTACTTTCGGCCGTGTAGTATGATCGCCCTTTTGATGTGTACAGCACTTGGCTGCTAACTCCCCTGTGCCTTTCTTGGTGTTACACCGAGTTAGGTCAGGGGATACAGCACGTGGCTGCTCGCGATTCGCTGTGTGCCCACCCGCAAAATCTCGTGCACCCCTGTGCTGTCTCATTTCTCTGCGGTTGATGCACCGAAATCGTTCGTCTCTCTCTCGCAACGTGTTTGTCAGTGTGTGCATATAGTGCATGGAAGCAAAAGAACGGGGCAGACTCGGTCGCATGTCGGTTGTTATACAATCAAGCCACGAATCCAAAAAAGCATTGCCCCCGGACTCGCACAGGGTCCGGTTTGGACTCGTCTGCTGGAGAAGTGTGGACTCGTCTGGTTGAGAAGTGGAAGGCCGGAGGGTGCTAGGTCGTGGCGCTTTTCGCGGGTTTCGGGCACACAGCGGTTCCTGTGACTTCGATTTCCTTCTCCGAACCACATCCTTGGAGGGTCTAGAGGATTCATGACGAAGGTGTGTGTGTTTTGGGTTCGCGGGGTTAAGAGAGAGTTCTCGGGTTAAGGGCTGGCAGGTTCGTTTCAGGTTTATGGGGTTGGGGTTTATATAAGGGCAGAGGGGTTCGATTTTTGGGTATATGGGGATAAGAGAGAGCTGTTTTGGGTGCACTAGGCCAAGGGGCCCGGGTTTCTGTGGCTGAAGGGGCTGAGGTTTCAGCTTCTTTCTGGCTTGTGGGACACACAAGAGCTGGTTCGGGTGCTATATAAGAATTCTCGCGTTAGAGTGGAGGGCTTTCGTTTCGGGTTCATCGGGGGGTGGCCATCGCTGCCAGGACCCCATGCTGGTCGGATGCCGTGTGGTCGCAGAGGAAAACATCGCAGAAATAGTGTGCTTCTGTGCAGTGGAGAGATGTGTGGTATAGCTGTGTGGAATTCCTGGTTTTTGCTTCGGCCCGGTCTAGATTGTGGAATTTCGAGCTCCAAAGCAAACTCCCCTGTTCCTTTCTTGGTGTTACACCGAGTTAGGGCAGGGGTGGGCTATGTGAGCACACCAAAACACAAGACAGCAAAGGGACAGTTTGCTTCGCGGCCCGGTCTAGATATAGTGAATATAGTGGAATTTCGAGCTCCAAAGCAAACTCCCCTGTTCCTTTCTTGGTGTTACACCGAGTTAGGGCAGGGGAGGGTTATGTGAGCACACCAAAACACAACAAGGGGACAGCGAAAACCATCATGGGGGGTGGGGCGGGGTGAGTGTTCTTATGCTCCCAAAACCGGTTTGTTGTGATTGTTCAGAATGAAGTCAAAATCTTCTCAATGGTTTGAGACGGCAACCGTAGAAGTTGCATATATTTTGTGACGGTTTCACATTGTAAAACAAAAGAGTTTTGTAAATTCCGTAGCATTTCAAACATTTTCTTTAAAACAAAGAGCCAAATTTCATCCGCGAATTTAGAGTTCTGTAGAAATTCCATTGGAATCTTCATGAAAAATATTTAAAACGATTGTAATTTTGATTGGATTATCAGCAACCAGTAATAAAATTCAGTGAATACATATGGATTTTATTGAAAAATGTTTTTTACTTGCAAAAAAACACAGACTTTTGCAGAACACACATACATTTTAGCCCAAAATCTATATACATTTCTACCAAAATGTATAGATTTTAATCAAAAGTTCATACATTTCCACCAAAAATGTATCATTTTAGGTGAAAATCTATACATTTCCACCAAAAATGTATAGATTTTAACCAAAAATCTATACATTTCTAACAAAATTGTATAGATTTTACCAAAAATCTATACATTTCCACCAAAAATGTATAGATTTTAACCAAAAATCTATAGATTTCTACCAAAATTGTATAGATTTTAGCCAAAAATCTATACATTTCCACCAAAAATGTATAGATTTTAACCAAAAATCTATACATTTCTACCAAAAATGTATAGATTTCAACCAAAAGTGCACACATTTCCACCAAAAGTGCATACACTTTCACCAAAAGTGCATACACTTTCACCAAAAGTGCACACACTTTCGCCAAAAGTGCATACACTTTCACCAAAAGTGCATACACTTTCGCCAAAAGTGTATACACTTTCACCAAAAGTGCATACACTTTCGCCAAAAGTGTATACACTTTCACCAAAAGTGTATACACTTTCGCCAAAAGTGTATACACTTTCCCAAAAGTGTATACACTTTCACCAAAAGTGTATACACTTTCGCCGAAAGTGTATACACTTTTGGCAAAAGTGTATACACTTTTGGCCAAAAGTGTATACACTTTCACCGAAAGTGTATACACTTTTGGCCAAAAGTGTATACACTTTTGGCCGAAAGTGCATACACTTTTGCTGGAAAAGTCTTAAATGTGAGCCAAAACAAACAAAATCGGGTTCATTCTATAGCTTTTGAATACAGAAAACTATAAATGCAGAGAGAAAAGCTTAATTTGAAATTTTGTTTTCTCCTTCTGGTGACTTTCGGGCCTCCCTCGGTGCTCTCTCTCTCTCTCTCTCTCTCTCTCTCTCTCTCTCCTTCTCTGTATGTGTGTGTGTGTGTGTAGCTTTCTTGAATACAGAAAACTATAAATGCAGAAAGAAAAGCTTAATTGGAATTTTTTTCTCCTTCTGGTGAATTTCGGGCCTCCCTGGGTGCTCTCTCTCTTCTTCTCTGTATGTGTGTATATGTATATATATATATCTATATATAACAGAGGTCGAAGAAATGCTAGGGATTCCGCACATGTATATATATATATATATAAAATGGCTACGGGCTCAAGGCGTGTCGGCTCGAGACCAGTAGCACAAGCAGCTCCTTCTGTCATCAGTGATCCAGCTGACCTGTCCCCTCCTTTCCTCCTCCTCTCTCTCTCTCTCCTTCTCTTTCTCTCCGCACTGCTGTCTCACTTGCACTGACTTCCTTCCTTGCTCGTGCTGCCTGCCTTGCCTTCCTTACTGCGAGAACAACTACTGGGGTAGAGACATGCACAGGGAATCTGAAAGAGGGCGTACACGAGAGAGGGCACGTGGGAACAAAGCCCGTGAGGCTCAGACTGCAGCCACAGGTGCCCCAGTCGTGAATCCTTACTCCAAGGCGGCTGAGAACGTAGCGATTGGCGACCCCGAAGCCTCCCCAGCAGTGCCACGAACTTCCGAGCCCTCCAAGCCTCAGCCTGTAACCTCAGCCACAAAGCTCCCACTCGTGGGTAGTCACCACGCCGTGCTGGAACAGCCCCTTCCTTGTGCTGTAGGCCAGGAACGACAAGCGAGCTCGGATGGAGATGCAGACAAAAAGGCTCCAGAACCCAAGAAAATCAAGCTGGAACCCAAAGATGAACTCATGACTCAACTTGACGAGGCGGGAGGAGACCAGCCTAGCGTGCTAGACCATAGTGCTGTTTTTGGAAAGCATGAAGTATTCGACCTCACTCTCGATGACGAACTTAAATCCACTGAGGCGCCGCCGCAACAGCCTGCACCTACTACAGGACCCTTCCCTAACCTTGCTCGCCCCCCAATCATCGAACAGCCTGAGTGGGTGCAAGACCTCGTCAACTCGCTACAGAGTCTACATGCTAAGAGCGACCAAACACATGGATACTGTGTTGAGATGGGAGCCACGATCCAACAACATGGCACACGCATTGGTCATCTTGAAGCGTGCCAGCGAGAGACTACAGAGAACCATGAAAACACCCTAGTTCGTCTCAGTGCTCTAGAGAAAGTAGTGGCAGACCTTGAGAAAAACCAAACTCGTTCCCCTACGCCTGCTAGGTATGCACCCGAAACACCGCGTGGGCGAGGCCTGAGTCCCCGCAGCCCGCGAGGAAGCAGAGATCCCTTCCAAGAGGCCAACCGAGACCCCCTACAGGATCTAGGCTTGGTCATTGGAGGCTGGACGGATGCCCGCAGCCACGAGGCTGAAGAGGAGGTCCGGAACATGTTCCGAGCAGCCAAATCTGAAACCTTGCTAGAGGCCCTCTCGGGGCCTTCGGGCCGCACCAATTTCCTTCGTGTTACCCTGGCCTTTCCGGAGAACGCCAGCCTTCCACGTAAGCGCCAAATTCAGAAAGACATCCTTGACACACTCAAGGCTATGAAGTGCCGAAGTGGGATTGAGGGCCAAAACGAGGTAGAGCTTTGGATCCAGCGAGATAGGCCCCTGGAAGAGCGGCTCAAAATCCGAGCGGTGGTGCTAACTAAAAACTTCTATACGAAGCTCCCTCCGCTGGCAGGGCGCCCACCCTTCCCAGCACCCGAGATGGTGTGGAGGGGCCAAGTGTTTATCGGCCAAACCAAACATGGACGATGGGCAAGAACCCCTACCGACAGACCAAATCATTGAAGACAACAAAGGCAACCATACAGTATGGTTTCTAAGTTCGCAGGCTTACGAGACCGTGACAGGACGTGCTAAGGAAACTCTGCAGCAGGCCTGGCTCGACTACGGCCCAGCTTCCACACCGATGGGAGCAGGCGGGGCCTTTTGACCCCCACGTGTGCCGGCGGTCCACGTGGCGTCTTGGAATCTCAGGGGAAAATCCCTTGAAGACCTTAGTCGCATTTGGGACGTCACAGATCTGCCGGGCACCGATGTCATTGCTTTACAGGAACTTGGGGCCCTCCCAGAGAAATGCCCGAGTTCAGACTCAATCCTGCACCACGAGGTCTTTCTCGCAGGCCGTAGTTTCACGTTTTTCTTCGCGGATCCTTCTCATTCGTTTCGGGGGAGTGCTGTTGGTATTCCAACTGAATGGGTAGGAAGGGTCGAATCCAAAGTGGCTTTCTGCACTGGCCTTGGGATCACCCTGAAACATCAAGGGGTGCGACAGTTCTTTATGACAGCACACCTGCCGCATGATTTGCGCAAGGATTGTGTGCCCATTTGGCACACCCAGGTCGAGGAGATCCTTGCCTTCTGCTCAGGTAGGCGGTACCATGACTTAATCTGTCTGTGCGCCGACCTCAACTACGATATTTTGGACATTGCTAGAGTGGACGAGAGGGGAATCCCCTTTGGCCGGCTCCTTAGAGAACTAGGCCTCTCCCACAGCAAGCCCGCAGCAGCCACTTGGCGTAACACCAGAGGGGCGCAATCGCGTCTCGACTTTTTTCTGTTCTCTCTGCCTTCCATGTCTGTTCGTGACGACAGAGTTCTCGAAGGTAGTGAGGAGATTATTGGGTCTGACCACAGTGCGGTCACCCTCACGCTTGAGACCATCGGGCGATCGGGACGCCGTCGGTTCGCAAACTCTCCGTGTGGGAAATGGTGGACGGACGTTCCCCAATTCACCTCCAAGTGCGAACAGCTAGCTGAGGAACTTGACCTGAGCATGCAGGACCTGACTATGGCGCGCTTGGAGGCCATTTGCCAACAAAGCTCCAAACGTGTCACTAGTTGCCGCTACCAAGACTCCCCTGAGCTCAAACAGCTCGCTAGAGAGAGGAAGCTCCTTCGAGGCCAGCAAGCCAGACAACTGGCCAAACGTATAGCCGATGAACGAAAAGCAGCTAAAAGAGCATGGCTGAGCAACCTACTTGAGCAAGGAGCTGGAGGCGATTTTAGAGCTCTTAGCTACTTCAAGAAACGCAACTCCTCAGCATACACCCAAGGCTCTTACTGTATGCGAGCCGGCGGGTCGGTTCGGGCAGTCTCCGACCTCAGAGCATTTTACCGACTGAAGTACACGCAGCATGATCAGGTTCCGCGTGGCTTGGCAATGGCAATTTTCAGAGGACGCACAGGACCCATAGGAGCCCCTGTCCCCTTCACCCTGGAGGAAATCCAGGAAGTCGCCTTTCAGTGCAAGCACAACAAAAGCACGGGGACAGATGGGATCAGCTACGAGGCCATTCAGCTACTGCTGCAGACCAGTCTGTCCACGCAGCTCTTGGAACTTTTCAATGACGTGTTGTGGGGATTGCGCCCAATGCCTCTTACTTGGTTCTCTAATCATGTCATTTTTTTGCCAAAGACGGCAGCTCCGGTCTCCGACAGTCGCTAAGGTGTTCACCAAGGCTTTGATGATTCGCCTTCGGCCCAAACTGCCGAAGATCCAAGCCTGTCAGGTCGGGGGACTCCCCGGGAGACAAACACTCGATTCCGCGTGTGCTGTCCAGCACGCAATACGCCTAGCACAACAATACGACAAAACATTGTACGTGGTCAAACTTGATATCACAGCCGCGTTCGATTCTGTTTCCCATGAAGCATTGGCGGCACTGCTCGCCACCACCTCAGGTTCGAGGGAAGCCGAGATTCTTTTGGAGCTGATCACGAATACAAGGGTTGAGCTGAGCCTCCAAGGCTCCAAATGGGAGCAATGCCTAACCAAAGGCATCCTGCAAGGGAGTAGTTATAGTGCGGAACTCTTCGCCAGGTGCATCGATTTCTTTCTGACACCCACACAGGAGAGATGGCAGGACACTGAGAGCTCCTGGCTCGCGGACGAGGCTGGGCTCAAGCTTTTCCTGACACCATTCGCTGACGATTTGGTTCTGCTTGGAACTTCTAGGGAGCAAACCCAGAAGCTCCTGCGGGACTGCGAAGAGACCCTGCAAGCCATTGGCCTGCACTTCAATGCCAAGAAGTGCAAGTTCCTGCACTCCCCGGGGGCCTCGGAAAGTCCATTCCGCCTTCAGAGTGGCCTCGGAGTCGAAGCTGTCGACACTATGGTTTTCTTGGGAGTGCTACTGGGGTTCCAGCTCTCTTGTGTTTCCGTCCTAGCTGCTCGCATGGCGAAAGTCAGCAACGCCTTTTGGGGGTATTTCAGGATCCTCCGACAGGCAGGGGTAGGCCTGACTCAGAGATTACGAGTTTTCGATTGCTTTATCACAGCAAGGTGGAGGTGGATGTCCCCCACTGCTCGTCCTTTGCAGACTGTCAGAACATTCTTGAAACGAGCGCACACCACGTTCCTTACGGCAATCCTAGGCTTTACACGTGATCCCTTTCAAGGCTCGGTCGATGCATGGCTGTCGCGTCGGCGCGCTAGTCGTGCTGCCGCTCAGTGTGTACAACATAAAAAGTGGGAGGCCATTCAGGCCCAGTCCTTTTGGACCTATTGGGGCCATGCTGCGCGGTACGACGAGGGCGATCGAATCCCACTACGACTCATGATCCAGGTACGAGGACCTGCATGGCTGCTACGCAACCACACCAGGATCCGCAGAGCTAAGCCCGGGAGAGCACCCGATTCCAGCAGGTTCATCCAGTTGGAGTGGGAAGCCTACTTGCAACACACACACACTACGTAGGACCGGTTCTCTCTTGGGTAGAAGGCGCGCAAGACCGCAGTCGGTGGAGAGACTTTGTCAAGTACTGGCTCGAAGCTAACAGTTGCAGTCTTACGAAGTACTATGAACTGCCGCTACAACACTTGGATCTGCGAGGTCGCATGCTCTTGCAGAATGGTGATGTCTTTTCGCTGCTGCCAGTCAGGCATGTCCCAGTTGAAACGGCTCATCCGTCTTCCTTTCTCTGCGTCGATTTGGAACCCGAGGCTCGGATAACGGACCCCGGTCAGTCCGAACATCTGCTTAGGGTTTTTTCGGACGGAAGCGCTCCACAAGGTCGACACGCCGCAGGACCCGGGGGAGGAGCAGTTGTCATTCTCCCTCCCTATGGGAACATTCAGGATGCGATCGTCAGCTACTTCCGAATCCCAGGACCTTGTAGTAACATCGAGGCCGAGGTTCGAGCTGCGGCTCATGCCCTCAGAATGATCCAGGAGATCCGGCGTCGCTTTCCGCAACTTCCAGTGCAGTTCTGTACGGACTCGCAATACGTGCTCCAGGTCATGAACGGAGATTTTATCGGGACGCATTATGCCTCAGCAACGAATGATTTGCTTTGTAGGTGGAGTCAGCTCTCCTGCTATGTGCAGGCCTGCCACGTCCGTGCTCATAAGGGCTTTTTGCTCAACGAAGTGGCAGACCACTACGCTAAGAAGGCACGCACGCTCACGCACTCGTGCACCGTATACCACACGCACAGCATGTCTCGCGCAGCAGTCGTCCCACACACAACTGGCATCTTCGTGCCTTGGCTCGCCTAGTCTCTTTGTCAAGCCACGGCCTCTAAACTAGCATGCCTTCGATCACTGCGTGTCATGTCCCACTTTGCTTAGGAGCATACATGTTTGCGTCATGTTCCACTCTGCTCCAATTGCCTGATGATGTCACAGTTGCAGTTGCAGTTGTGCAGGGGGGGGGGGCGGGTCGGCCAAACAATTGTCGCTCGCAGCCTTTTGTGTCAAGACACTTTGCGATTACGATTGTGGGCTCACTCTCACTCCGACTTCAGTCGTGATGGTGGAAGCCTCGTCGATGCTCGGATTCCTCGTCGGAGTCCTTTGCGGGCTGTGCGGCATGGTTTTGTTTTGGGTCTTGCAGCAACAGCAGCAGGCCCCGCCTGCCATGCACGAGCCTGTGGAGATACCGGCACCAGGGGCGTCCATGACGGCAATGCCAACTACGACGGCGACCTCGCCCTCACCGCCACCGGGGCTCCCAGATCCATCAGATGCAGTGCTCCCTGATCTTCTGTGTGACTCGGCTCCGGATGCACCTGGGACAACCGCTCCTACTCTGCAGCCAACCAGCCCACACAGTGCCATGGATGGGGCTCCTGCCCCCAATGCTCCCGTGAGCCAGGAGGTCACCGAGGATGCCATTGAGGGCCTCAAGCACTGGATGGGAAGCGAGCTGACCCAAGTGGTGTTGCAGCCCCTCCGAAAGTTGCAGGCAGGGCAAAGTGAGATCCTGAAAAGCTTCCCCGAAGTCCTTGAAGACCAGAGCAAAATGGACACCCTCCTGACCAAGCTTGCGGAGCTCCAAACTGCTCTCGACGGCAACCCAGCACACCAAGTGGATGCCCTCAAGTCGAAGATGGACCACTTGGACACCCTCTTGGCTAAGCTCACGGAGCTCCAGACTACCCTCGAAGGCAGCTCGACGCCACAAGTGGATGCCCTCGTGTCCAAGGTCAGCAGCTTGCAAGCCGACCTCGACAAAATCACGAGCGCCACGCAGGGCATCATTAAGATCGAGGACAAGCTGATGGGCAAGGTCGATGAACTCAGTGACTTAGCCGGCCGCAGACATGCATACCTCGAGACGGCCACCGATGGCACTCAGGACCAGATCAGAGGGGTCACACACGAGCTCCAGGCTTTGGCCACGAGCTTCAAGGACCACCGCCAGGTGATGAAAGACGCTACGACAGAAACGCAGCGACGCCACATGGAGATACTCAAGAAGCTCTCGACCTTGAGTTCGAAGGTGCACAATGGGTTTGCTGGCCTGTCGGGTATCGGCAGGTCCGCAATGGCGGCGGCGCAAGAGAGCAAGGAGGTCTCTGAGAGGGGACTCGAGATCAGCGAGAAGACCTTGGCGGCCGTCAGAGTCGCGGGGCCCAGCCCGTCGGAGACAGCTCTGTTGGAGAAGTTTGGGGACATGCAGACCATGCTCGATGAGGTCAAGCACAATCTCAGTGCTTTGGAAGGCTCCTTGGAGGCGCTCCGATCGCATGTGGCCACGGCCCCGGCACCTCCGCCGCCATACCAACCGGTGGTGTCCCAGACGACTGTACCACCGCCACCACAGCATGCTCCGAACCTCGTGCACTTGACTCCGGCGGGCGGCGGATGGCAGCAGGGCCCGGGACCGACGGCAGCAGTGATGCTGGGGAATCCTCAACATCTCCTGAGGGCACTTGCCGGCCAGCACCCACTGAGCGATTGATCGCGGGCACCTGATGTCATGGACAAGTCTGAGATCTGTGTCCCAGCCCCCGAGCAGCCGTAGCCTAAGCCCGTACCTGCTTGAAGTAATGACGGTATGTAATCCCGTGCGAATCCTCCCCTGATCGGAATCGGGCTGCTGCCACACCGAAGCCTGCAATCTTGCAGCTACGACTTTAGGACAACCCTGAACTGTTTTGCCTTGTACTGCCTGCGGCACCTTGTATAGTACTGCCCTGAACCCTTTGCTGTAGCCTGCGCACTGAACTGCCCTTGCCCTTGACGTGCTTCGATCAACCAAAAAGCCTTTCGCATCAGTAGCCTGCAACGCACTCTTGTCCTTTGCACATATCTAGTTAGTCTTGGCGCTGATACCGACATGTTGCGCAGTCTGGGCTCGTGCTTGGGTGGGACACTTCTTTGCAACATGTTTGTAGGACTGCGACCAGCACCAGGCACCGTAGTTGACCTCGCAACGCCCAGTCGTGCAACCTGCAAGCAGTCCTGTCGCGTGGAGCCTGAGGTCATAGACAGCTCTAGTGACGAAGACTGCTCCACGCCGCACAGGAAGGGAGAGCCCACCTCGCTAGCCAGGCATAAGCTCCCCCACCCAACATATGAACCCCGCGCCAGGCGAGTAGAACTCAAGGCCCTCCAAACCCTCCGAAAAACGAGGCCTCCTTGCAAACGTGACCTAGTCTCATTGTTTCGCATGCTCCCGCCCTCGGTCTTGAAAACCTCCCCGTATGGCCAGTACGTGGTAGGAGGAGCATCGCCGAGGAACCCAGACATGGTGCTCAGCTCGTCCCTGCAGTTGCCCCTGTTTACCATGGTAATCAGTAAGTACCTAGCATTCCTGAACCCCAAACACGCCTACACCACCTTCGTCATACGCTCAGGATGCTACACCGAGGTTCACAGAGATTCTCGCAACGGACCACTGAAAGCCCTTATTCAGGCGCTAACACCTGTGGGCCTTGGCGAGGGACTCTGGTTGCAGGACCCAGCAGGCCAACATACCAGGTCCTTTAAAGGCCAAGAGGTGCCAGGCACCGTTTTCAACATCACGGAGCCCCTCCTTTTCGACTCTAGGAGGCGTCTGCACGCAGGTCACACGCTTTCGGAGCCACATGACCGGATCATCATCGTAGCGTTTTCGACCATACATGTCAGCACGCTCACAACATGGGTTAGGGGATGCCTCCTTGATCTAGGGTTTCATCTACCCACTGAACAGGACATAGCGGCAGCCAACCGAGCCAGCATGTATGGTAGGGAACCCCTTCTGAGGCAGCTAACCTTGCATGAGGCCCTGCGTATAGGTCATGAACCCGTAGAATGGGACGCACATGATGTCATTGTTTTACATGACGGACTCGACACCCCGCCCGAGGCCGTAGGCCCCAGGTGATCCTTGGCTCTTCTGTGTAGTTTGGTTGGGATTGGGTGTAGGCTTAGGACTTGGGGATGTGCCTTGGCAGCAAATTTGTTTTGGGATCCTCGGCTGCACTAGGGTTGCTCCTTGGTTCCGCAAACAGGCGTGTGTAATACACGCATCCTGAGCCTTGGCCGCATCGCTATGTACTACTTGCCGCCCTGCTCTGCCCTTGCCTTGCACTGTATTGCACTGCAGTCCTTATTGCCCACTGCGCTGCTTTTCCTTTACTGCTCTACTGCCCTTTGACTTGCCCTTACCCTGCACTGCACTGCACTGTCCCTTGCTCCGTCCCAGCACTGTCCCTTGTTTGGTCGTTGCTGTTGCTGTCACGACCTCTCTTCGTCAGTCTTCCCGCCGGACCACTGGTGCCTTAGAACCTTAGGGCTTTAAGGGTCTTTATGTACTTTTTGTAGTGTCTTCCTTTCCCAACCCTATCTTTCTAGAAACCACCAACCTGCGAACCCGCGGATGCCATGGACCCTACATGCGATGGACCTTGGCTATACTGCGAGACTGGGGCTGGGAGATCAGCCAAACAGCTGCCGCCTCTCGAATCCTGGAAGACCCGCGCTCGAGACGAGTCATGCCAACTGTGCTCCGTTGCTGCCCTGTGCTGCCTAGTGACTGCTGTGGCCCTGACTCTGGAACGTCCTGTAGCCTCGAGGCTCCGCCGATGACAGCTCCATATGTGGGTCAGGACTTCATGCACAGATCTGGTCCTACTGGTGACTGCACTACCAAGGCACTTGAAAGCACCCTGATGAACATGACCCTGTCGCAGTGACGGCGACAGCTGGTGTGGTCACAGGTCAGTGTGAAGCGAAGGGATCCTGCGCGAGCGCGCGAAAGAGACCAGTTGGTTCCCTTCTAAGCTGTCTTTGGTGCGACCTCGACTGCTCAGTGAGCCTTTCCTGAATGCGGCAGACATGCTTTCAGTCCAGATGGCGACCGACAGCTTGGTAAGCTGCCATGACGAAGCACATGGAAGCCTGCTAGGCACAAGAGCGAGTTGTGTTGAGAGCGACTGCAGCCTGTGAACCATCCAAAACAACTTGCAGACCTCGAAACAAGAAATACCGTACTGGGCTTCGGGGCGGCCCGTAGTACACGGAATATGAGCTGGCCTCGTGCTGTACTGCGTGGCATTAACTTTAGTTGTTCTTTAGCGAGTGTTTCCAGATGCACGGGCCAACTAGGAGCAGTAAATACACGGAATATGAGCTGGCCTCGTGCTGTACTGAGTGGCATTAACTTTAGTTGTTCTTTACCGAGTGTTTCCAGATGCACGGGCCAACTAGGAGTAGTGCTTTCGCCAGCTGTCCGTCAACAGTACTGTGGTGGCTCTAACTTTACTGTTACTGTAGCCGGTTGTTTCCGACAGGTTGACGATGGCAGCATAGTGGCGTCCTTTGAACTTTCCCTTGAGCTCTGAATTTCGGTTCAGGGATGTTGCATTGTTATTGTTTGACGAAGGCTGATGTTTTCTAGGTCAGACATGTCCCTGGACCCTGAGTGGGCTCTGTAGCTGTCGTCATCCCCCTCAACCCATGTCCGACGTGTGGCCTGCAATGCGGTCTTCGACCAGCCAAGTGGGAGCCAAAATTTCGGTCATGGACACTGAGACGTGGAGCCCATTCTGCCGAAGCGATCTTTTGCACAAGATCTTTTTTTTGTGGCCGCACACAGCTATGGCAAAGCCAAAGCGATCGGAGGCAGAGGAGCAAGAGGCTCCAGAGGAGGTTGAGGAAGAAGTGGACCCAGAAGGAGAAGAGGAAGAAGAGGAAAACGACGAGGAGGTAGAGGAGGAGGAGCAGGAGGAGGAAGAGGAGACCCCAGCACCCGAGCCCAGTAAGCCAAGACGGGGATCCTGAAGTCGGGAGGAAAGCCAGGGGGGAAGGCTGTTCACAGCAAAGGCGAAGGCGAGCCCAGCACCCAGCAAGGCACCCGCAAAGCCAAAAGCCAAGGCCGACCCTGCTAAGCCCAAAGGGCCCAAAGCGAAGACCAAGCCGAACCCAGCACCCACAACGCCCAAGTCGAAGTGCAAACCCAAGCCCGCCGACCCTGTCAACCCTAAAGCGAAGGCCAAGACAGCACCCAAAGCCAAGGCCACGGCCGACCCCAAGGCGAAGGCCGACCCCAAGAAGAAGACCAACCCCAAAGACAACAAGGCCAACCCCAAAGCGAAGGCCGAGCCCAAAGCGAAGGCCGACCCCAAGGCAAAGGCCGACCCGAAGGCAATGGCCTTCACAAGGAAGCGAAGCATGGCAGAGGCCTTGACTGGCGACTGGATCAATGGGCTTGAGCCTGAGGAGTCCGGCGAGACTCCAGCAGAAGAGCCGGAGGAAGGAAGCCAAGCTGGTGGGGCGGGTCGACGAGACCGCAGCAAGCAGTTCAAGTTCAACGTGTTGCTCGCAGCAGGAGCAGTGCCAGAGAAAATGAAGACGGAGTGGGAGGCTTTGAGTTCCGGCGGCAACGGCTGCAGGAAGAACCTGACGAAGTTTATCGAAGACGCAGTGAGTCGTGACCCCGAGACAGGGAAGCTTGCCCTCACCTGCGACACCGCAGAAGTGACGGGGGAAAGCAGTCTGGAGAAGAAGCAGACCACTGGGTGGGGAGACAAAGGATTGCCGAGAACGCTCTTTAAAGGGCGCTTTGGGTTGTCGGATGAGCAGCTAAGGGCCGCGATCTTGAATCATGAAGTCTCCGTTGTCACCCAATGAAAGGTGGTGTTCTGTCAATGGCGAACCTTGAAGTCCACTTCGATGGACGAGCGAAAGAACGTGGCAGCGATCAAGCCCGAGGCTGCGAGAGTCTCTGGGTCCCAAGCAGGACAACTCCAAGTCCTGTTCGACAGTGTGTCGATGGAAAGGCCTGAGCCGACAGAGGAGGACCTCAGGAACGCCGCTGCCTCATCGGCTGCTCCGCCGCCCGCGGCGATGCCAGCCATCGAGGACAAGAAGGAGGAGCCTGCCGTGCCAGCGGCCTTGTCAGAGGCCGAGTGGTCGAAAGCGGACGGGCTCCTAAAGAAGGCTGAAAGCGCTGTCGAGAAGCTCAAGAAGGTCCTCGGGGGGTATCATAGCAGTTCCCTGGTCGTCGAAGTCCAGGCATGTGGCTCCGACCAAGATCCTCATGCCCTCCATCAGGATAGGGAGCACGCTACATCCCAGCGTGAGTGGGAGATATCGTCTGTGACGAATCCGTGCTGCACTGTGTGCTACCTGCCACTGGTAGCTTGAGCCCTGTGACCTAGTTACAAAGCAGCTGAGTGCAGATGCAGGAAAACGCATGGCAATGAGTTTTGCTCTCTGGTAGCTGGCTCCACCGGCAGTGCCTAGTGCACTGAAGATGCTTACTGAGTGTCCTGTTCCGGAGCCTCGTCAGTTCGTCGATGTTTGGGAGCTGGCGGTGTAGGAGGACGAGCCTTGCCAGAGGGCAGAGTGCATCGTTCAGCAGACTGAGAACTGGTAGAAGACGCCGAGCCAGGGTCTGTGTATAGTTGCGAGGCCTTGCGCTTGAGAATCTCGTCCAGCTGATGTACCAGATTCAGAAAGTGTGGGACTTGATCAGGGCCCGGTAGGTCCGCAAAACGTGTGAGATCCATGATGCTAGAGGCTCGAGCCAGGCTGGCGCGCTCAGGAAGTTGAGTAGATCGGTATGAATTGCTCTCGGAGGGCCCCCTGCGTTTTGATGCGCAGCTGGAACTTTGTTGAAAGAATCAGCATGGCGATGCTAGGCACCCTGTACGAAGTCAAATGTGCAAGACTGACCAGGACATCAGCTGTGCTGAGGGAGTTAGTGCACTGTGTGCTTCAACTAGGCCAAACTCAGGGACGGCCTCGAGCCTTGCGAGCCAGTCCTCCCGGCGCCTTACGTCCCAGGCGTTCAAAGCCGTCGTGGGAGTCAAAGAGGGAGGCGAGAAGGGAGAGGTATGGCAGAAGGTCTGAGTAGATGGCCACCCTGAAATCAAGGATAACGTGCGTTTTGAGCTTGTTTGGCTTAGCTGAGCAGTGCACTATGTCCTGTGCCAGCTTGGTCTTGTCTGTGGTGATGTTGATCATGGAGTCAACCACCTTCAGAAGCTTGCCGTACTCCGTCTTGTCCACTTGTTCTGGAGGGTTGCCCTTGGTCAGTTCGTGGAGAAGAACTAGGGAGACCGCATTTGAGCACGATCCCTCGGGGTGAGGTTCTCCTTGGCGCAGCTTCTTCAAACCTCCCTGCCAGGATTTCACGGACGCAACTAATGCCTTCGAAAGTTGGTGGTCTTGGGGAAGTTTGTACACCAATGACAGCTGGTGTTGCAGTAGACTCATTTGGTCGTCGTGCACAAGGAAGGCTTTGGTAAGCTCTTCCGGGCTCAGCGCCTGGATGGCACCTGATTGTGCTCTAGGCTGGGTGCCTTGCCCGAGCCCTTGGACCGCCCCAGGTCCTTTCTGCCTCGGGACGGATTTGCGGCGCGGCTGGTCCTGTTGCCTCGGCAGGGCAGCGGCCTTGGCCGCAGGCGAGAGAGACTCGAGAGGAGGTTCTTCGGAAAAATCCATTCCCGAAGCGTCCTCAAAGTCCGTGCCGTTTCGGGAGCGTTTGTGCTCCGGACTCTTGACTGCGACAGGGGAAGCGGTCATGCTGGCCTAGTAGTCGGATCGGAAGCTAAACAAAAAAGAGGGCGAGCTGATTGAGAGGAAAAGGAATTCCGGTGTGTGCATGTCCGCGTGCGCTCATGACGCACTTGGCCTTGACGTGAGGCGGCCTATGTCAACTTCCAATTGACTATAGGCTTCTCACGCACGGGCACCCGGCGTTGCCCTCGAGGACGAAGCTGGGCCGGAATGCATCACCTAACGATGATGCTAGCGAATTCGTTGCAAGAAAAGCATGTAGACATTCCTGGAGATGGACAGGTTCAAGGCCGCTGAGGCCTTTTCCGGGAGCCTGTAGTCGTCAGAGATCCAAACCTGAGAGTTTGCATCCGCAGGGTCCTCCGGCCAAAAAGCGCGGTAGTGCCCAGAAGCAAGGGAGTCCCCAAAGTGGGCAACGCCTGCTATGACCTGATAGAGACGCTGGGTTCGATCGTCCCTTGAGGTCCATACGGGCACCGTGGCGCGGCCTGTCCAAAGACATGGCTGAGTGTTCTTGACTCCATCCTGCCAGCGGCAAATCACAATCGCTAGGACCGCTAGGAGTTCAGGTGACCAGACAAGCGCACGGGTAAAGGTCTGGGATTCCCACAACCGTAAGCAAGTCGATAATGACAAAGGGCCAGACGGGAGGGGAAGGAGGAGAGGGCTGACTCCCACGTCAGAATCCTCAACCTCACCATCTGTACGACCCTGCCACTGTGTTTGTTGAAGGGAGCCTAAAGGCTTGGACTGCATATGTAGAAGCAGCTCTGAAACGTCGTGCTGTCTGCCGTCCAGTCGCCAGCCTGAAATGGCATGGCGAAATTCAAACAGGCCGAACAGGTTCAGTAATCTGGGGGCTCTCTCGTCTCCTAGATGGGACAGGACGGACTGGAAAGCACCTAGATCATACCCAAAACTCGAGATCTGATGCAGAGCCTGGAACAGTGCATTAGCGTAACACGAGTTTGACGTGTTAGTCAGAGCGCGCTGGTGCACTCCTTCTGGTCGCATTACCGCATGTCCAGAGGACTGCGAAATGGACTCCTGCTTGTCTGTCGGGGGTTGACGAGCTGTGCTCGACTGATTGGAGGCTGTGCCATTCGACCGTGACCTAAAGAAGTGGGCTAGTGACTTCTCTTGGGGCTTGGAGGGGGGAGCCATAACAGCTTCCTCCACCTCCGGTTGCCCTCGCAGCCACTGCGTGCTAACCTGATAAAGCACGGGGCATTGCTCCGGGTGCAGTCTGCGATCGTAAACCTTGTAACCGCAGAATGAGCACGGGTGTCCCTTGGCAAGGTGGGGCGAGAAGCCCTGGCATATCGAGACTGCACGCTTGTGTAGCCTTGACCAGTCCTTAGGATGCGCCTGACGGAAGTGTGACTTGACTTTGGTGTGATCGAAAGTCCAGAAGTCACACGTGAGGCACCGATGGATCAGGACCCGGGCCTCCGCTGTCTTTGAGAGCACCGCTATTCGATGTTGTGGGAGCTGAGCAATGTCCTGTCGCAGCTGAGAAAGGATCCTTACCTCAGGATGACTTGAGTGTTTGTCCGTCGCGTTCAGAGTTCGAAGCTTCTGGGGTTCCGGGCATGCTCCCGACAACAAGTGGTCACGAAGACCTTTCCATTGATGAAATTTGCGCATGCAAGCGGCGCATTGCGGCATCCCATCCACCGCGTGGAGTTGTCGATCGAAGCTTGATGGTACAAATCGGTCAATGCTGGCTGGATGCACTCGCGACTTGTGTAAATGTAACCCATTTGCTGTCTCGAAAGAGGCATCGCAGAGTGTGCACGCATGTAGGGCTACAGGGTGTTCAGCTGCTTCAGGGAGTTGTGATAGGAAGTACAGCTTGTCCCGGATGACTTGCAAAACAGAATGCTCGGTTGTGATGTCTGGGCTTCTGGCTGCGCGTCGCTCAAGTTTGCGGAGTCTCTTCCTTAGCTTGACCTGCATCGCTTGAACCGGGTCCTGAATGCTATAAAGCTGGAAGAGATCCTTAGTGGTGATGCGGCTGGTATGTGCTGGCAAGTTCAGCACTGATCGCACCTTGTAAGCATGCCAACTACGTAGCTGCTTTGCCGCCTCCTCACTGAGTCCGACGTCTGAGAGGCCTGTCGTCAGTGTGCTCAGGACTGTGCTTTGCCAAACCTTGAGTCGCGACATGGTGCTCGCATACCTTCGATTGTAGACAAATTGGCGGACTTGATGCAGCTTTTGCTTTGCCTCCCCTATGCGGTAATGCAAGGACTGCAGCTCGAAGTTGTTGTAGGAGATCATAACCCCCAGGTACTTGCTACAGGAAACCCACTGGAAGGCTGGGAACGATTTATTGGGCCCGATGCGCCATCCCCGAACCTGCTCGCCCTTGGAGTTTGTGATCCAGCAGCCGTGTTTGTTCATCACGTTTTGGGATTCTCTACCCGCTAACTTCACCAAGATGACGTGACACGTAGGCGGTGTTTGCGGACCTCCTCAAGTAACGCTGCGATGAGCGCATGAATGGCCCTGAGGTCCTTGTCAGAGCGGATTGTCCGATGGAGCGTGAGATCATCGGCATATCCTGTCAGGAATTTCAAGACCTGCTCAGCACCGAATAGGTCAACCAGAGAGCGGAAAAGGTCACCTGTAAGGAACGAGAAGAGTGTGGGGGCGAGCTTACATCCTTGTTTAATGCCTGCTGTGGTTTCAACAGAGGTGGAATCTCCCTGCGCGTGAAGGACATAACGAGACCCGTCATGTAGAGCCTGAACGAGGTGGACTGTGTCCTGATCGGCCCCTTCTCTCTGAAGAAGGTCGATGATCTCTTGGCGAGAGACCGTGTCATACGCTTGGCTTAGGTCAAGAGCAAAGGTGAGGCCGCCAACTAAGGCTGGGGCCTGTATGCCTTGTTGCATGGCATGTCTCGTGGGGTGGGCCTGTTCTAACAGGGATCGAGCCTCACGCAAGTGATGCACCACGCGTTCTAGCGCGTCTGACAGCCCCCGACCTGGTAGATAAGCGAACTGTGGCATGTGCTTGAGGAACGAGAGGGTCAGTGGTTGAAGCGCTTCTCTGGCCGCTCCCGCCAGTCCCTTAGCGTCAGGTCTAAGGATACCCAAGGGTCTCAAGTTTGCTGGTTTGTCAGAGGGCTTGCCCGGCTTGGGAATTAAGCAGAGATCAGCGTCTACGAGGTCGGATTCAAGGCTGTCCTCGGCCTGCTTGGTTGCTACGTGTTTTGAGAGGATCGGTGCAACGATGTCGCTACACAGTCTCCACACAGCCGCAGGTGCCGCTCCGTCAGGAACAGCTTTATTAGGCTTGATGGAATGTATGTGAGCTGCTAGTTTGGGCGGCTCCAAAACAGGGAAAGCTCCATGCATTGTCCGTAACGGAGGGTGGGCCGCAAATACCTGATTGGCATAGTCCCTGAGGGCTGCTAGCTCCTGCGCTGGACCCAGCAAATGTCCTGTGTTGTCCTTTAGCTGAGCTCTGCGCGCAGGCTGCCAAGGCTGCAGCTTTTTGAGGGTCTGAAAGGAGATATGTTGGTCACCTTCAGCCAGACTCGCGTCCACCTCCGATATGAAACTCGCAATCCTATCTTTCTTTGCTTGCTTCACAGCCTGGCGGTGTGCCACTTGCGCCAGCTCGGCTTCGGTGTCCGGCGGACGTGGCGTGTTCTGATTAGGAGGCTGTGCCATTGCTTTAGGTGACTCGATCAGCTGTGCTGAGGGAGCTGTGTTCGCAACCCTGTCATGGGTGCGGGCCCGCCACATGCGACGGGTTTCCAATTCCAGCGGGATCGGTCTTCGTTTGGGAATTTTTGGAAAAAAGCGTTCTGCACCTTCCAAAAGCAACGCATTCCATGCCTTGGGGTCCTGGCAGGTGTCAATTCTGGAAGCTATCCAGCTGTGCAGTGCCTTTGCCGTCTCGTCCTCCTCTCTGACCGAGGCCTGTAGAGCAAGTGAATCGTAACGGCGCGTGCTGGGCTTATGGGATGGGAGCAGCCAGTGATGCTGGAGGGGTACATCCGCTTTAAGCGGGTAATGCCCTCCTTTCTTCCAGCTTCCCAACGGGCAGTCCACCCAGGGGGCTGACCTTTTTGCTTTGCCTCCCGCCGTAGATTCTTTGGTTAGAATGAAGTCAATTTGCGACTCCACTCCTCCTTGTGAGAAGGTAGCTATCTGGTCACATTGCCATGTGTTAAGGGCAACCAAACGCAACCTGAGCAGCAGGTTAAACAAGTTGGATTCGTCAGGGCGGTCCTCAGTGGGTGGCTTCACGTGCGTTCCCACCAGTGGAGAGCTCGGACGCAGGGAAGTGTTAAAATCACCTGCTACAATAAGGGAGTCCCTCTTAGGCACCTGCTTGATCACCTTGGACATGACTGATAGTACCTTAGCACGGTCATCCTTATTGGACTGGATGGTCTTGGCAGAAGACCAAGCGTGTTGGTACACCGCGACAACAACCAGCCGAGTACCTGCAATGTCTGCACGAGCTTCTAAGACCCTACCCGGGCTCCATTCCTTCCAGCGTAAGCTCTTGGGGACGAACTTGGGCGAGAATAGGATCATTACTCCATCAGCGCGAGTCGTGGATGGAGCTCGCGGTTCTTGCCTAGTGTTACGCTTCGCAGCTTGTTTAGGCCGGGTGTTCGGTTTGGTAGACTCCGAGGCTGAGGAGATACAGTACCACCCAGAAACGCTGAATTCACTGGTCTCAGTCCAGTGCGTTTCCTGTAATATGAGAACGTCACAGTGATGAGAGGCTTCAGCTGCTAGCCACGTTTTGAGTTCGCCCCATTGCTGTTGGCCTAGGTGTCCCGCGTTCCACGAAAGAACTCGAATGGATCTTTCCAACCTTCCTGCCCTGCGGGAGGCTGTGCCATATGCAGGGGAGTCAGCAGTCTGTGACTGAAGCTCTCTTCGAGTGGGTGGGGGGCGCACCCCCAGACGATCAACCAGGGTAGGTGTCAGAACCTGCCCTCGGTATGGTACGGGCCCGTCACTGCGGACTGTCCTTCTACATGCTGTCTTGAACGAATTCTTACGAAGAGATGCAAAGTTTTGGGAGTGCACTGGCAATTGCGCCATCCGCTACTATTTCGTCAAGAGACAGAAGCCTAATGACTCTCTCCACCGCGCGGAGGTGGAAACCCTACCGCCTGCCCAGTGTTGCAATGTTTTAAACAGAGTCTGGGCCCAGGAATTGGGACCTGGCGGCTCAATGCAGCTCCTGCGAGATAAGGGAGAGGACCATGGCGTAGAAAGGAGGCGCAAACCTTTACTGTTCAGAAAAGGGCCCAGTAGGAGCCTCTAGCACAGCAGTTGCGCCCCAAGCCTGTTCGAAACTTCTCAACCAGCGCGGCCGCTTGAGCACTTGTGGCGGCTACCACTACTACCACTACTACCACTACTACTACTACTACTACTACTACTACTACTACTACTACTACTACTACTACTACTACTACTACTACTACTACTACTACTACTACTACTACTACTACTACTACACCTACTACTACTACTACTACTACTACTACTACTACTACTACTACTACTACTACTACTACTACTACTACTACCACCCCTAGTACTTCTACTGCTACTATGACCCTACCCCTACCCCTACCCCCACCCCTACCCCTACCCCTACCCCCTCGCCCCCTACCCCTACCTACCCCTACCCCTAGCCAAACAAGGGAAACGGAAAAAATAAGAAAAAAACGGAAAAATAAGGAACAAAAACCACGCCCCAGCGTTCGAGGCTTCGGTTTCTTTCGAGACTTTGGCTGCACCGGACTACAGTTTCGGTCAAGATGCTTTAGGCGTGGCCTTGTGCCCGCATGGTCCTTCTCTCGCCGCTGCCTGCTCAGAGACCTTTGCCTTCCACTCCGCCGAGAGCGCCGTTCCCGAGGACCCTCTTTCATCACGTGTCGAGCGCTTGGAAGGAGCGGTCAGCAAGATCGCTGCCGGCGTGAAGGCCCTTGTCGACCGCGAGCCCGGGCATGCGGGAAGTGGGGTGGCAGCAAAGCCGCCGTCTCTTATGCGAGCGACTCCCAAGGCGAAGGCGGGCATGCCCAAGGCCGAGGTCCCCTTGCCCGAGTTTGGATTTCTCGATCCCGGGGTCACCAGAGCAGCCTTGGACAGCGGAGTGCCTGTGTCAGAGATGAACAAGCTCGCGCGATTCTGGTGCCCCTGCCCCTCGCCGCCGAGCTGCGCCCAAAGCCAAGTCGGCCAACGTGTTGTCGGAGAGCGAGGAGGAGGAGCCAGCCGGGGCCGAGGTGCCCGCTTCAGCTTCCCAGGATCCCATCGGCACGGCCATCTCTCAGCTGACTCGGGTGGTCGAGGCTTTGGCCCACGACAAGCTCAAGAAGCCCGCCGCCGGCCTCGACCGCGTCCTGGATGGAAGCCAAGGCGGATCTGGATCGGGAGAAACAGCCAGCTCCTCCCGTCGGACGGGCGCCGCTCGTCGTGCTTTGCGAGCTTCGTTGGTCGAGAACCCCGAAGTGCTGAGCCGAACTATAGAGGAGCTGATGCGCGACGATCTTCATGCTTTGGAGCTTCCTGGGAGCGTGGGCCGCACGTCGGCTCGCGCCTGGCTGGAACACCGTTCCAGGATAGGACCCTACCAGACAATGGTGAAATGTGCCTGGAGCGTGGCCGGGGCGTTGGACTGCCTTCGGCAAGGGAAGGCGGCAGAAGCGGAAGCACGACTATCGCTCCTCTTGGTGGCTCTCGACCAGGTTGCCGTGGACCGTGGCAACTGGGCCATGGGGACCGAAATATTGCTGGAGACCCCGGCACCGATGCATTCGTTCAGAGCGCACGAAGTGTTCTCTCGCATCCTCGACAGCCGCCTGGCCGAACTCAGCCTCCATTACTTGAAGGATCAGGCCGACTTTTTGGAAAAACGGAACAAACTCGGCAGGCGAACCAGTGCTGCCGAGGAGGACGACAAGGACAGCGATCCCCCCCGACGCCCGGGGTCCAAGGCCAAGGCAAAGGCAAAGGTGAAGGCCGACAAGACCGAGTGAACCCGCCCGGTGAGCCACCGACTTTGCGTCTGCCTGGGGCCCGGGCTCCTACTGTTTCTGTTCCTGGCTTCTGGTGCGCCCTTCCTTCTTGGATTTTGCGCGGCCGGGGTCGATTTTCTCGCTTCTTCCGCAGCCTGCTTCGCGGCAGCAACAAAGCCGCGCCTACGTCCCAGGTCTGGCCTTGTCCTGTACCGTATCCTGAGGTGTTTCGTGCTGGGGCTCATGCTTCTTCCCCTTGGAGAAAGAAGCAGGCTTGTTTGATAGTTGGTCTGCTTTCTTGGCTTCACCTTGGGTCTCCCGCCGAGGCTCCTCCTGGACTGGGCCTCGGCACCCCTTTGTCCGCTAAACAATGGCGGATGGTGAGGGTGCTGGAACATCTTGCTTGGGATAGTGAACCTTTACTTCGCCTTGATGCCCCCGCCATGGGCCGCACCGCGAGCAAAGTGGAGGATCAAGATGAGATCCTTGCTGCCTTGGCTCGGGCCGCTGCTAGTCTTGAGGGCTCTTGTAACTATACTGCTCCTGCTCGCGCCTTTTATAACCCTTCGGCTGCAGCAGCTTCTTTCGACTTTTGCGGCGACATTTGTGATCGCCCTGCTGCTCCGAGCAGCAAGCCGGGCACCCCGTGTCGGAGGCCGGCTCTAGATCTTTTGCTAATGGGCCCAGCCTGGACTTTGGCTCTCCACTCGGACCTTTGCTCCGTGCTGAGTTGATTTCTGCCAAGGCCATTCAAGCTGACCGACTTCGCTTCCTCGGGAGCCCTTCTTTCGATCCGGGTCCTTACCTGGATCCCGCCACGTTGGCGCGCTACCAGCGGCCCTTTGACTTCGCTCAGCCGCCTAATCCCTCTCTAGCTCCTCCGCCCCGCGTTCAGGTTTTGGCTTCCCCTGCTGAGCGCCGCGGCCTTTTTAAGAAGCTGGCTGCGACGGGTCGTTTGTTGCCCGTGACGCTTCCCGAATCTCGGCTTCCGTACGCTGCTGGCCTTTTCTCTGTCCTGAAGGACATGCAGCGGGACAGACTCATTTTGGACTCTCGCCCCGCTAACGTTTTGGAGCGGCCACCTCACTTCTGGACTTCCTCTTTGTGTTCCTCTGCCGCCCTGCTTCAGATCGTTCTCGAGCCCACCGAGTGCTTACGCATCAATGCGGCTGATCTTCGCGATTTCTTTTATTTCTTTCAGGTCACAGGCGAGCGACTTCAACGCAACATCATCAAAGCGGCCCTCACACCTGCCGAGGCTGCTGAGGTCTTCGACTTTGATTGCAGCTCCTACGTGGGGCGAGACGGGAAAGTGCGGGTGGGGCTCTCGACTTTAGCCATGGGTGACTCCTCAGCGTGCGAGTTTGCTCAGGGAAGCCATCTTGCTGTCCTCTTCCGACATGGGGCTCTGGCTCCTTCGGAGCTGCTGCTGCCTTCTTTCCCGCCGCCCCGCGGATTGCTCTCGATAGGCGTGGTCATCGATGACTTGATCATTTTGGAGCGTTGCCTGGACTCCTCTGTCTCTGATCCCCGACTCCCCTCAGTCCCTGAAGGGCGCTCTGAGTCCTTGGGAGGCGCTCGTTTGGATGCCGCTCATGCTGCCTACCGTTCGGCCCGCCTTGAGGCCAACCTCGACAAAGGTGCCCGAGACGTGTCTACTTTGCAGTTTTGGGGGTCTCTTCTGGATGGCAAGCGCGGGCTGCTTCGCACCGCCCCCGGGCGCCTCTGGCCCCTCGCTTTCATCACAGCTCGGGTCGCCACTTTGGGCTTGGTGACCCATCATTTGTTGCAGAGTTTGGTGGGTTCCTGGACTTCGGTCTTTCTTCTGCGGCGTCGTTGCCTTAGCACGTTCGAACTCTGCTTTGCCGCTTTGCGCGGGACTCCTGACACACACGTCCTGCGACTCAGCCCTGCTTTGATCGACGAGCTCTGGAGTTGGGTTCTGCTCGGTCCGGTGTGTGTTGCCAACTTGCGGGCTCCTGTGCTTGACGAGCTCTACGCAACCGATGCTTCTGATCACCTCCTTGCTGCGGTTGCTGCTCCTTTGCCCCCACGTGTTGCCAAAGAGGCCTACCGGCACTGCTTGGTGAAAGGAGCTTGGTCTCGCCTGCTGCCTCAAGGACAAGCTTTGCTCCGTGCGCGGGAATCCTTGCCCAGCGAGCTTGAGCTTCCAGAAGGGGATGCTTATACTCCACACCCTCTGTGGCGTAAATTGGGTTGCAGCCTCCGGTTTAGGACCTTGGCGATTTCGGAAGGGCGATATGGCCAGCACATAAACGCCAAGGAGCTGAAGTCTTATCTTCAACTCGAGCGGCTCATTGCTGGGCGCCACTCTTCTGTTCGGCTTCTTGCCTTGCTCGACAGTCAGGTTGCGCTTGCATGCGTGCTAAAGGGCCGGTCGTCCAGCCCCTCCCTCAACTCGTTGTTGCGCAGATCCTTGCCCGTGATGTTGGGAGCGGATCTCTATGCTGGGTTGGGCTTTGTCAAGTCGGAGGACAATGTGGCCGACGACCCGACTCGTCATCGGACCCCGCGGGAGCCCGCCGAGGATCTCCCCCCGTGGTTCGCTTCTCTTGCTGCGGGAGATTGTGAGGCCTTTGATGCCTGGCTGGCTCTCCAGGCCTTACAGCAGGGCTTTGAAGGGCTCGCTTCGCATCCAATCTGTTCTTGCGAGCGCGAGCTGCGCGACCTGAGCTCAGGCCAACCTTAGGTGGGGGCAGACGAACCTCCCGCTGCCGGTCAGCGAAAACACCTTCAGAGGGAGCAGGAGGCCGTACACAGGGTGCCGGGAGCACTCGCTCAAGGTCCTCAGAGCCTCAGGAATCTTTGGATGCACCGGCTTCGAGATCAGCCGAGGCACGCTTTCTGTTGCTTGGCGGCCCGCCATTCGGAACGCTACTCAGCCCCACGGCGTGCCGCATCTGCCACAAGGGGTCTTTGATAGGCTTAGGCGTGATAATAGGTTGGTTACTTGGGTTGCCGCCTGTTTGCGAAGCCTCCCCGAAAAGGCCGCCTTCTACGTTGTGGCGCCCGATTCGAGCTTCTGTTGGCGGTTGCCTTGCTTAAAGGACTTCGCTGACCCCGCCTCTCCCAGCCTTTGCCGGGTCGACCTCTGCAGGTACGGCTCGAGAAGCCAACGGCATACTAGAGTAGCGTGCAGTGGGCCTCTTGCTGGCACTCGACTCTTTTGCAAATGTCCAGGCCCTCATTTGCAGTGCAAGGTTAAACGGGAGGGTCTAGGGGTTGCTGGGACTAAGGTCGGTTGGGGTCTGCCTAGGGGTTTTGGCTACGAGCTTGCCTTTGGAGCCGCCCGCTCCGCCGCCTGGGTCGGAGCCGACCGTTTGCCAGCCTCTCAGTTGCTTCTGCTGCGAGGGCTGCTCTTGAGTGCCGCCATCGCTCGAGTAGGCTGTGCCCGGCCCGGTGAAGCCACGAACCCAGGCCCTCGCCGAGTGCAGCCACGTGCACGAGGGCCCAGTTTGGAGTCTAGGCCTTTGCTGGGCGAGCAGTCTTTAAGCCTCGGAGAGCAGGGTTGGTCGTCTTTCTTGTCTTGGTCTTCCTCCCGTCTCTCCCTTGAACTCTTCAGTCGCAGCGCCGCGCTCCTAGCCATGGCACTGCGAGCTTACGGAAACTGGTTGTTCAGCAACGACGGAAGCTTGTACTCTCTGCGACATACTCTGCTCGCTGCTCAACGCAAGTTTTTGGAACTCAAGCCGTACGCCAAGGTCGTTTGGGAGCTCATCACTCGATGGGAGCATGCTGAGCCTCCGGTCCACCGGACACCCGTCCCCGAGCCTATCTTGAAGGCTGTGGTATGTGTGGCATGGCTGCATGGATACTTGAGTTTTGCTGGTGTGACACTTCTGGCCTATTATGGTTTGGGCCGGATTGGGGAAGTTTTGGCCTGCACCCGGGCCGACTTACTCCTTCCCTCTGACGACCTCTGGGACCAAAGCAGGTCTGTGTTTTTACGGCTGGGAGCTTCCAAAACGACTACAAGAGGGCGACCTCGGGTCCAACACTTGAAGGTGATCGACCCTACGGCGGTGGTTTTGATCTCCGCCGTGTTTTCTTCTGCCGCGCGGTCTCAGCCTCTGTTCGCTCAAAGCAGTGCTGCGTACAGGTACAGGTGGAACAAGATTCTTCGATGGCTGAACTTGGCCCCCGAGCTGCGCTTGACACCTGGAGGGCTACGTGGAGGCGGCGCTGTGGAGGCCTACCGAAAGGGCATCCCCGTCACGGAAATACAATGGCGGATGCGACTCAAACACCTCCACACTCTGGAGTTTTACCTACAGGAGCTGGGGGCAGAGTCAGCCTTGGCAGCGCTGAACAGTTCGTCCACTACACGTGTGCGATCCGCTGCTGCTGTATACGACTCCCTGGCTCGACTTTGAGAGTTTTGTATGGTTCCGAGAGCCCGCGCTCAACTTTCCACACACGCCTGCAGGCCTGACGTACACGCCGGGACCCGGCCGGCCCTTCTCAAGACTGGAAGCGGTGCTTCGCGACTCGACTGCGGCTGCAGTTTCTTGTGATCTTCGGATCACCTTCTGCTGCCTACGAAGCTGTGGTCACTCGTACAGTGTCGCGACCAGCCTCGACACCTGGAAGCGGTGCGGAAAAACGGTCACAGCGACTTGAGATTTTGTGGGTAAGCCATGTACAACATGCCCAACCCAACCATGTTTTACGGCTGAACCTCTAGTTTTCGGCCCGCCCACCCGCCCATGCGGAAGCGGTGCTTCGCGACTCGACTGCGGCTGCAGTTTCTTGTGATCTTCGGATCACCTTCTGCTGCCTACGAAGCTGTGGTCACTCGTACAGTGTCGCGACCAGCCTCGACACCAGCTTTTGTGGGTAAGCCATGTACAACATGCCCAACCATGTTTTACGGCTGAACCTCTAGTTTTCGGCCCGCCCACCCGCCCATGCGGAAGCGGTGCTTCGCGACTCGACTGCGGCTGCAGTTTCTTGTGATCTTCGGATCACCTTCTGCTGCCTACGAAGCTGTGGTCACTCGTACAGTGTCGCGACCAGCCTCGACACCTTGAAGCGGTGCGGAAAAACGGTCACAGCGACTTGAGCTTTTGTGGGTAAGCCATGTACAACATGACTTTCCTTTTCTTCCTTCCCTTCCCGCCTCCCTTACATCACTCCTTGCTGCATGCTCATTCCTGTATCTACAGTCACACTCTCATCTTGATCATTCCTTCCTCCTTCCCTCCTTCCCTGCTTCCTTCCTTCGTTCCTTCCTTGCTTCGTTAAATATTTTCGCTATGTCTCTCTCTCCATCTCTCTCTTTGAGTCTTTGAGGGCCCGGCCCACCCCTGCTCGGGGTTCATCCTCACCCCTGTTCGGGGTTCCTCGTCACCCCTGCACGGGGTTCTCGCGACCCCTGTTCGGGGTCCATGCTCACCCCTGTTCGGGGTTCCTCCTCACCCCTGCACGGGGTTCTCGTGACCCCTGTTCGGGGTCCAGGCTCACCCCTTTTCGGGGTTCATCGGTACGCCCCTGTGCGGGGCTCTAACGACCCCTGTTCGGGGTCCAGGCTCACCCCTGTTCGGGGTTCATCCACACCCCTGCACGGGATTCTCACGACCCCTGTTCGGGGTCCAGGCTCACCCTTTTTCGGGGTTCATCGGTACGCCCCTGTGCGGGGCTCTAACGGCCCCTGTTCGGGGTCCAGGCTCACCCCATTTCGGGGTTCATTCCGCAGCTTCGGCCATCTGGCCACCTGACATCCTGACAGGGCCTGCATGAATACCTACAACTAGTACCTCCTTCCTGGTCAATGACTGCACTTACTTACAATGCCCGCCTACCTACCTATCCAACTACCGGACTACCGACCTGCAAGCCTGCCGACACACCGACACCTACATACTACCTTCCCTCCTGCCTACCTACTTATCTTTACCTACCTGCCTACCTAACTCTGGCGTTGAGTGTGGGTGGGATTGGTTATTGGGTGCGTAGAGTTTAGGTTTCAGAACGACATATTATTATGTTACTGTTGCTTTTGCATATTACTCAAGTTTCTTGTTTCCGTTGAGCCACCAAAACACCAGGTTTTGATTGGTTTGCTCGGCACAAAGGATTTTTTCAATCTCTTGCAACATGAATGTCAAAACGAAACCCAAAAAAAACATTATTGTGTTGATGTCAATATGCCTTCGATTTTCGATGTCATTTGAGCCACAAAAACACATGTTTTCACATTGAACAGACCAAGTTTCAGGCACTGTTTTTGTCCATTGAGCCACAAGCACACAATTTTTACATGTCAAGCTTCCATAGAGCCACAAGAACACACATGACGTAGGCCTAAGTTGCAACAGTAGTTGCATGTGTTTCCCGTCCTGCCCCCCCTCTCCAGTACGACATCACACATGTTGTTTTACATGTTTTCTCATGCCCATCATATCCTTGCAACATAAATCCTAGGACCCGGTTCCATAACGGAAAGGACCCGGTTAGCCCCGGACAGGCATCTTTGAGCCTTCAAATCCTTCCGGAGCAAACGGGACAGCCTTACGTTCCGCCTCCCGCCGTGACTCAAAGTTTGGCAAGACCCGGAGGGTCCTTCTCGGGAGTCCCAGTATCTGTTGCGCAGGTGGCATCTGCAGCAGACGGGGCCCCTTTTATGGGTGCGTCTTCGTCACTTTCCAATGTGGTCGACATTACCGGGCCTGTGGGAGGCATGGAGGACGCTGCTATGGAGGCATCCAGACGTCGGCGTTGGAAGAGGGGACCAGCTACGGCGTCCGGCAGGCCCAGCAAGAGTCCCAGGAGGGACGAAACAGCTGTACCAGGTCGCCATGGTTACGCCAGGCCACCAATCTTACTCCGGAGGGTGCGAGAAGGGCCCCAAACACACAGCTCGACGACGAGGAAGAAATATGGCCAGACCCTGCCGGGGAACATACAGGTGTAGATGTGGGACAAAGACAGGCAGTGTCCAACGGAGGACCAGGTGGCGGCATATCAACGCCATCTCCAAGCAGAGCTCGAGGTGATGATGGCAGCCCAAGGCACTTCGATTACTCCGGCGCCTAAGCTGCGAGCTGTGGAAACTACACTTCAGCCAAAAGCCCGTGACGCCGGGAAGAGCGGTGGCTCCAGTGACCTATGTCGTTACTTCAGCAAGGCGTCGGGATGTAAGCGCGGAGATCGATGCACCTAAAGCCACAGTATGGCTTCCGTTCCATGGATAAGGAGACCAGAGGGAAGAAATTCCTCAAGTGCGGTTCGGAGGCACACCGCCAAAAGGATTGCCCCGTCGGCCGCGGACAGCCGAAGGGAAACGGTACAACAAAGGACACTGCAGTTCCAAAGGCCGCTGGATCGCCTTCGACTTCCCAGCAGAGCACTATGAATGAACTGTCTTGGGACTTGGTGTTTTCAACCTGGCCGTAATGAGCGACCCAAGATTATTGAGCTGCAGACGTCGTTTCACGAACCGGTCTGTATCATTGATACTGAGCAGTAATAAAGTAGTAGTCTGAACCGCGGTTTCACGAACCAGGTTTGAGCCGTGTTAGAACCGCGGTTTCACGATTCAGGTTTGAGCCGTATTAGAACCGTGGTTTCACGAACCAGGTTTGAGCCGTATTTAGGGCTTCAAATTTTGGGCTTGTGCTTTGGAACCACGGTTTCACGAACCAGGTTCGAGCCGTATTAAGGTTATAGGGTTTGTGTTTTGAACGGAAGTTTCACGCATGAGGTTTGAGCCGTATTAGGGTTTAGGGGTTTCAGGGTTGTTTAAGGCTTGGAGGGTATAGCAGGGCTGGGGCTGAGAAAAAACACAAAAGTGTATAGCTGCAAACTGAGAATGTCGGGTGTGCTGCGCAAAACACGCGACAGTCAGAGTTTTTCTTCGCCCCGCACTGCAGCCATCATGAGCTTTGATTGCCCATCGCTGTTCACTAATTATCGTAACTCGCACTGTCTTCGGCGAAGCCATTCTCGATTGCTTCCTTCCTTGTCTTGTAGGACACTTGTTCTGGAGAAACAGAGAAACATAGATCTTGTAAGTGGTCTCATCTCGGCGCTTGAGCACACGGACCTTGCAAATCAACTGACCAAGCTCCCCATGCTATTTTGTTGAACTAGCCCTGAAAAGTGCTTCCGAATCCCTGCCTTCGACACTGGCACGGGCTCGTCTACCGTTGGGCTCTGTAGCGTCCTCGGCAACACCTGAGTCGGAAGCCTCCTTTGAGTCAGACGGCGGCTCCTTGCAGTCTGACGGCGTCTCCTTTGAGTCTTTGGGGTTTTTCTTCAAGGCTGGCTTCTTGAGGACCTTAGGTGTAGCTGCACACTTCTTCGCGACGGCATTCTTCGCGGCTGTCTTCTTCGCAGCTGCCGCGGAAGCAGCCGGCTTCCGTTGCACGGTTTCCTCCTTTGCTGCTTCTGTCTCTGATGCAAATAACAAACTGGACGATTTTCGGGGCCGGTCCTGCAAACAGAAGGGGGCATGACTCCTCAAAGTTTTACACTGCCCACGCGGTTCATGCCCATGCGAAGCCCCAAAAATTTAATTAAGGCCCATGGAGAATCGCAAAAGATGTGAAGTCCTGCTCCGGGCTTGCTGAGTGCTGCGACGGAGTATCCTGAATGCGCACGAGGGCACAGTGCCAGCGAAGCCTTAATCCTAAGCCCGAAATTGCATCAGATTAAAAAGCTTCGATGGCCTCGATCTGCAAAGGCTGAGCTCGCCGAATAAGTGCACCTGGATTGGGCTTCAGGGTGAGGTCAAGGGCTTGGAGGCGAAACCCAAACCCCTAAAGCCCTAACGAAACCTGAAGCACTAAAGCCCTAAAGCCCAAAAATATTAAAGTCCTAAAACCTTCAAACCTTGAAGCCCGAAGGCCTAAATCCTTAAAACCCTAAGAGCCCCTAAACACACTCTAAACCCTGAACCCCAAGCCCCTAACAGCTTTAAAACCGAAAACCC
>CAJNDT010001398.1:0-10000 GCA_905221615.1 Symbiodinium sp. CCMP2592
CGGACAAGCAAAACCGGCAGGACCTGCGTGGGCTCTGTGTCGCTGCGGGTGTGCAACAGAAGTCTGCCGGGCACACGCTTTCCAAAGCGGATCTGTTGGAAGCTTTGTCGCTGGGCATCGTCCAGGAGGAGGTATGACGGGGGGAAGGGGGGCGTGTGCGTGCATGTGCGTGTGTGTGTGTGTCTGTTTGTTTCCGTGCTTACAGGTGAATATCGAGGACCTCTTCACGGCAGATGGCTTGCGGCGCTTGGCAGGAGAGCTCGGGGAAAAGGCACCACCTCGAATTCGGGCGCGGCTTCGTGTCTTGCCCTTGCGGGCCGATGGACCCTGTATGCAGCGAGTGGCCGAAGATCTGGGTGTGGCGTTTGAGGACGTGAGCAAGCAGGTCTTGATTCAGCGGATTGTCATGGCGTTGTGCCCCCTGCGCGTTCCGAGTGCAGACGGTGACATTAAGTACCTAATGTGGAGATCCCTCTACGCGGTTCGCAGAGCCGGAGCATGGGATGCTGCAGCGGTGGTTGCAGCTGCTTGCGACATCTTCGAGGATGCCAACGTGCGCCAATCCGCGGCTGCCTACTCGTTGGACATTACGGTAGAATCATTTTCCGCGAGACATCTGTCTTCCGATTCGGAGAGAGATCTACTTGCGCAAAAGATTCTGGAGAGTCTGCAGCATTGGTCACAGGTGGAGATGGCGCTGTCTCGAGAAGTGAGTTCTACGTGGGAGGCTGCTGTTGCCGGCTTGAGAGACGTGACAGTGCCGTGTCTCACTTCTTCCATGCAGCATTGTCTTCTTGCAGCTGTGTTGGAACATCACGTGGATCAGCGGACAGGCGAGCATTATCGCAAATCACGATCTTCGTGTAATGTCTTGGATGCCGTGTTGCTGTCGTGCGTTGTGCGTGTGAGTTCGGGAAACAGGTTGGTGGCGTCTTGCAGATTGCCTCGAGCGAGTGGACCCCGTGGACGTTGCTCGCCGGCTCTGGTATCTGGCCAACCTCGAGGCGGAGCCGCGAGTGTGTGCAACGGACGGGTACGAAGATCGCCAAGAGGTGTTGGAGGCAACCTGCGCGAAGCCGTCCTGAAACATAGAGAGTCTGGGATGTGATCGTATATGGGGTCATGGACATAATGAGGACTAACTTGGACTCTAGCTTCACGTGCGCACGGGTTGCTGTGTGTTTCTCGCTTATGTTTGTCTGTGTCGTGGCGATTCATCGGGTCCTGGCAGGCTGTCCTGAGCATTATCCAGCACAAGTTTCGCACTCGCAAGTTCGATCGGGCCGATACCACACTGCTTCGGGGGCTGATGCGTCGGTATGGGTGGGAGCGACAAGCACAGCCGGACGAACCTTTGTACTGGTACCAGACCTTCGGGGACGTGCGGAAGTCTGAAGACTGGTCGCAATTTGCTTGGTTTTGGTGACGGAGCTGTTGCACCCGCTGGCTGGCATCGGCATTCGTGACTTGCACAATCCTAACACAGTGTCGGCAGCCAGGGCTAGCGAGCAAGGCATAGATAAAGACACGCTCACCTTGCGGAATCAGCTTCTGGACTGGCAGACGACTGAAGGGTGTTACCGTTTGCCTTCGCGAGAGGAGAATCCAGTCCTGGCCAAGGGTGTTGAAGCGTACTACCCTGACGGTGCCACTGCGAGGGCCCGGGCCATGAGAAAGGCTTATCCGCCGGATTTCGATCCGTTGTGCTGGCTGGCACTGGACTGCCTTGGTGATGGCTCGGAGGCGCTAGACGGCATTCTCTGGCGTTCGGCCGTGGAGCGGGCAGTGCTGTTCGCCGTCCCCGGGTGGTGTGAGGGCAGGCGTATGAAGCAACGTTTCTTGCCCGTGGAAGACTTGCTTCGGAACGCGGACGAGGCGGGGCGGCCAGCGCTCGGGATCTTGCGAGACTCCGAGGTGTCGTTGCCTTTGAAGCTGGATCGCGTCGCTGTGCTGCTGAATTGCTCTCGGAGCGTACCTGCCGTAAGCGAGGCTGTAGCTCGTCGCCTGCTCCAGACTTTTTCGGACGATGCCTCGGTGACGTGCGAACGGTGTTGCTGCCGCTTATGCGACTTCAGTTGCCGGAAGCAATCGGAGCTGAAGCAACACGTCGTGGACACTCATCTCGTGCGGCCGCTGGATGTGGAGCTCGCCTTCGTTGAATACCGCAAGAAAATCCTGGCGATGGTGGAGCATGCCGGTCCGATGGCTTGTTGTCGCATGCTGCGCCTTCTTGCTTTCGGTTACGGTAAAGGGTCGACGTGCGTAATAACGTGTTAGGAACGATCACAGTCAGGTGCCTGGGATGAGTCGTCAGCGTGCAATCGCTGCCAATTTCGACGAGGAGCTGCGATGCCCTCTTGAAATGGACGGTGGCCGAGCGGAAGGAGGCTGCGTGGTGTGCGCTCGCCGTTTCTGGATGAACGAGTTGTTTTCCATGGTTCTCTTTCAGAGGCCGGATGAAGATGCGTCGACAATCGAGGTACCTGCCGGCGCCGAGCCGCTGGCCCCGAATCAGCAGCACCGTCTTTGCCGATTGTTGGGCGTCGCTCGGTATGCGGAGCGCTGGCCGCAGATAGCTCTTTCCGAACTGAAGGCCCCTGCTGTGGAGCATCCGTACATTGAAGGCGAGTTTCTGCTGCTGCATCGCCGCCGCATGCCGGCATCTTTCACGGACCCCTGTACGGTTTGCAGAGACTGTCGCAGGAGTTTGAAGAGCAGTATTCTCACGCTTCCCAGGCATGCGCTGGCCAACGACCTTTTGATCGGACGCGTATTGCCCGAGCTCAGCAACCTCTCGGCTGGAACAAAACGGCTGCTTCCCATCGTGCGGGTTTGCATGCAGGTGACCGTCTTGCAACCTTTGTCACTGCCGCGAGACGAGAGGCAGAAGGGATACATCGGTAACACGATCTTCCTGCCGCAGGCTGGGCCTAGCGCCATCCAGGCTACTCTGCCTCCCAAAGACCAAGACATGGCCGAGAGCATCTTGTTCGTTTTGGTTGGGCAGAAGAAGCAGGAACTGCGGTCCAGCAAGCTTTTGCAAGCTCCCAGAGAGGAGTATGTTGCCGCTGTTGAGAAGCTGCGCGAGACGTCGCCTTACTACAGGTCGGTCGCGCTGGAGGCCGGCCTAACTCCTGGTGACGACGTCGACGCACTGGAAGGCTGCGTTTTGGAAACGGCCGCTGACAGTTACTTGGCCCGCGAACTTTTGCAAAAGGGCCCGGCCGATGCGCAAGGCCAAGATGAGGAGGGCGAGCCAGACGAACAGAATCTGGATCGCGGCCCCGGCAGCTCGGAGGACGCTGTCTTGCGAAGTCCAACTGCCGGCGTCAGCAACTTGGAGGACGCTGTCTTGCGAAGTTCAGTTGCTGATCCGGATCCTGGCCGTGGCGCCGGCAGTTCCGGCAGTTCGGAGGACGCTGTCTTGCGAAGTCCAGCTGCCGGCGCCAGCAACTTGGAGGACGCTGTCTTGCGAAGTTCAGTTGCTGATCAGTTGCGAATCCTGGTCGCGGCGCCGGCGGTTCGGAGGACGCTGTCTTGCGAAGTCCAGCTGCCGGCGCCAGCAACTTGGAGGACGCCGTCTTGCGAAGTTCAGGTGCTGATTCGGATTCTGGCCATCTGGTATCCAGCATCGTTGGATTGAACGATCAGTCGGATGACGGCAATCGCTGGTTGCGAGTGTGTAGCGATGTAGAAGAACTATGTCGTCGCAGGCCTCCGCAATATTACACGGATGCGGAATCCGTCCTTCGCAGCCGGGTGCAGAACGAGGTGGATCCGGATCGGCCGCATGCTGTGGGCTTGTTGGGGCGCGAGGGCCAGCAGGAGCGGGCAGTGCTGCGCCGTGTTCAAAAGGTGCAGTCGATGGCCAAGGGTGTGGAGCAGGAGCGACGAGCCCAGAAGCAGATGTTTGAAGTGCGGCCGCAAAAGCTCGTGGTACCTTCTCGTGACGAACCGATGAACATGTTTCAGCCGGCCACCTGGGCGATGGCGTTCCCGGAGCTTTTTCCTTGGGGGGACGGCGTTCCGTTCGTCAGGCGCGAGACGGGCATGGAGGCGGGCGAGGTATTTCGGTATTTGTTGCTTCGAGAAGAGCTGGTTTATGGCGACACGATTGCTTCGCCGGCCCTTCCTCGGTGGAGTATGTCCGTGTCCTGGCAGTGTTACATTCAAGACCGGGTTCGGAGTTAAGAATGGATATTAAATATTTCCGCCGGCTAGCGGATATGTGAAAGTAGTATGTCCGTGTCCTGGCAGTGTTACATTCAAGACGGGGTTTGGAGTTAAGAATCGACATTAAATAATTCCGCCAGTGGACGCTGTCTTGCGAAAGCTGGCGGATTTGTGAAAGTGAAGGGGCTCGCAGCAGGAGCAGCTCTTGCCTGTCATGTACGATGTGAACCGCAGACTTTCTCTTATGCGGACATCGAAAGCCTACGTGAAGCGGAGTGGTTTCAGTCGACACTGTGCGAAGATTGCGTCGGTGACCACGGAACAGCTGCTGCAGGCCATGGCCCTGCACGGCGAGAAGGCCGACATTCGCGAGTTATTGCGGTCGCCGGATGTTGACGTGTCGTTGAAGCGCGCGCTTGGCAGCGTGCTGCAGGCGAGCGCGAACGTCTTGGGCACGGAAGGACACCGCAGTCAAATTCGACTTCGAGGCCATGCGGCTGGTTGGCACTACGGGACTTCTCACGTCTTCGTGACGCCGAATTTGGCGGATTCCCGTGCTTCTTTGCTGCTGCAGCTGCACCTTCAAGGCGCGGAAGGGAAGGTCGAAAACTTCGACGTCGATCTGCGATGGGACTTGGAAGAGCCCTCGCTGCCGTCCTTGGCCGCCATGAGGCGTATGTTGGCAGCCGATCCCGTGTCGCAGGCGAGGTTTTTCGATCTCATGATGACTTTGTTTTTCGAAGAGGTGCTGGGAACGTTGCCACCCTTTACTCGAGCGAGTTTTCGTGCAGGAAAGGCTCAGCTCTACGAAGATGGTTTCGCGGCATCGACTTTCCCAGGTTGCTTCGGTGACATTGCCGCTTTCTGCGGCCCTCTGGAGACTCAAGGACGAGGTTCGATGCATCCCCACATCTTGATCGTTCTGTTGGGCCACGACCTGGGCAGTCGTCTGCGCTCCATGATGGCCAGGGCTGCGCGAGGTGAGGTCGTGACCGAGCTCCAACGTTGGCGCGAGAAAGTCTTGCAGGCCGCAAGCCGCATTCGATATGACAGCCAGCTTGCTTTGGCTGCCCAGCTGTCCGTCGATGCCGCGCCCCTGCCTCTTGGCGAGCGCCTAAAGGCGTCTGCGGGCAATCAGTATGCGGGGGCTCCTTTGGGAGAGAAGGAGCCGGACGGGCATGAGCTTGCGGCCACGGAGAGTACCGACCAGGCACCTTTGCGATTGACGGGCTGCTATAATTCGCTGAGACCGGCATATCTTCGCCGCTGCCGCAAGGAAGATGCACTGTCTGGTTCCGAGTGGTCGCAGCAGCTGTGCAAGGACTATCGGCGTCTGGTCATTCAAAACCACTTTCACAAGTGCACGAAGTCTTGTTTCAAGAAGTTTCCTGTCCGCACGTGTGCGTGTGTGTGGGTGTGTTTGTGTGAGCGATGTCTTTTGTGTGTTATGGTGTGCGTGTGTGTGTGTGTGTGTGTGTGTGTGTGCTTGTTTGCAACGTAGCACGTGTCGGCGTGGGTAGCAGCTCAGGAAGTCTGCCAAGGGCAAGCGTGGATGTCGCTTCGGCTGCTTTCACTTGGAACTGACGACTGAGAGGAATGACGAGGGCGAGGAGAAGGTGCGTCTCAAATGTTACAAGGGCTGGCCTCGAGTTCCCCAAGCCGGGTTCGCTGCTCTCCCTCGTGACCACGATGCATTGCCACAGCAAGAAGCAGCGAAAAACGAGTCCCCGCACGTTTTCCAGCCTCAGAGAGATCACCCCGCCGAGGGCATGTCGAATCCCACGGCACAGGTTTGCATGAGATGCAACGTGGATGTGAAGTATCTCGGACGATGTCTTTGCGAGTATGATCTGCAGACACTGCATGCCGACGGGGAGCACGAGTTACTGGATACCTGTTTACAGCGTCTGCTCGTTGACATGTTTCGAGATATGCAGGACGGTCGCTTTTTACTCATTACTTCGTATAAGATTAAGCGGGTAATGCGATAGAAATGTTTCCTCACATCGTGTCGAAGTCTTTGCCGATGGAAGGATGTCCAATTTTACACTGGCGAGTATGCCGCGAAAAAGTTCGAGGTTTCCCGATCACTGCTGCCCGACCTCTTTGCTGGAATTCAACGCTTGGAGCAGGAAGAAACCGAACGTCGGCGTCAAGAGCAAGGTGATGCTGCGGAGGCCGAGCCAGCCGAGCCTGCTGCGCGGTCTCAAGTCACACAAGCTCGTGCGTTGAGCATCTTGCGCCGTCTGGCTTTCGGCATGCAGCGCTGCGTTGCTAAGTCCAACGGCGAGATGGCGTATCAACTGTTGTTTCAACAGGAGCAGCTTGTGAGCTACAGCGGGTACAACATGTTCTTCCGTTTCGTCCCGTACGCCATGATGAAGGGTCGTCAGGTGGCGCTGGATGCATTTTCCGAAGGGCGGCCTGATTTGCGCGTTGTTGCTTTGGAGGCGGAGACGAACCCGGAAGCCACAGGCGAGGTTCCGTTGCAGGAGGTGGCGGAGGTAGAAGACGATGATGTCGGGAACCCCCTTGGCAAGGGCCGCCGACAGTCGCAGCCCGTGGCCTACAACCAAAAGGACGATTACGTGCATCGCGGGCCCAGTGCTGTACTGGCATGCATGTCCTTGGTCAACTACTCTCGCTACGTGCGGCGTGTGCCTCGCAGCAAGGCTGGGAGAGTGGACTTCGTGCGGTATTTCCCGTTCGATGCGCACTACGGGCAATATGCGTCTTCTTTGCAGGTCAGCCGACATGCATCAGCGTCAAGTCCATGTCGCGTTCCATGCTTGTGATGTGTATAGACATGTACGTCTGCGGCAGGAGCTTCGAGGTGCCGACGACAACGTCGTCGTGCCCATGGATTTACATTGGCCTGCAGCTGGAGAGAAGGAGAAGCTCGCCTGCTGCATGCTCGGGCTCTCTTTTCCGTTTCCTCGCTGTGCAGGCGAGGAGCATTGCAATGAGTCTTGGAAGTGTTTCCAGTGTCATGTTCTGGAGCCGCGAGAACAAGAAGGTTTCGTGCGATGTCGCTTTTCCCCGGTATGGCGCCACTGGCGAGCCTGCATGAAGCTGCGCAAAGCTTCTGCTCAGGAGAGGCTTTTGGGTGGTGTTGCACTGCCGTATGTCAGGGATCTCGTCGGTGTGCGAGAGTGGTTTCCGATGCCGAAGGTCGAGGAGGATGAGCAGGACGGCCAGCATCCGCATAACGGTGCCGGCGGTTCGGAGGACGCTGTCTTGCGAAGTCCAGCTGTCGGCGGCAGCAACTTGGAGGACGCCGTCTTGCGAAATTCAGCTGCTGAGCCGGAGCCGGAGCCGGGTTGTGGATCTGGCGAGGTTCTCGATCTTCCGAACTGCGGGTACTTCCCGTACTTCCTCATGTGGTGTTGGGGCAAGATGTTTCCAAATCGAAGCAATGCTTTTCACGACCTCCCGCGAGTTCATGAACGGATCTGTTGCTTTCTGGACATCCCCTGCGGATTTCACTACACTCAACTCACTCCCCTGGAACACATGTGTCACGTTCAGGACACCTGGCTGGAGCGAGTTTCTTTGCACCATTCTGCGAGACAAATCAGCAGCAGCCAACGTAGGGCAGAGCGCTTTGCCTACGTTTCCAAAGCCGATGAGGAAGGGGAGCAGGCGAGGACATGCATGGGTTGGTGTATGTGTGTGTGTGTGTGTGTGTGTGCGTTTGTTTGGCGTGTGTGGATGACAACAGGACGGTTCCGGGCCCATGGACATCGAGGGGGCCTCTGTAGATGATGACCTGGAGCACGAGGATGCCATCGAGCGCGCGGAATGTGCCGAGCACGCTGTGTCTTTGGATCATCTGGCCGAAGTTCTGTTCCGCGAGAAGGAGTGGAAGAGTGCAATGGCGGGACGCCAGAACAAAACGAAGGAAGCGCTTCAATGCTTGAAGCATGTCGTTGAAGGCCTCGGCGGCTTGCCAGACGTAAAAGCGACAACTTCCGGCCAGGCTTTCGGTGCGGCCGGCACACGCAAAATTTGGTTTCAGTCTGATGCCAAAGCGGTCTTTGAGCAGCAGCATCGCTATTTGGATAAGGTCGCGGGAGGTTCGGTGAGACAAAACCGACGTTTCTGTTTAGTGGATTTGCTCCTCGTGTCCTAGTTTCGTGGCCAGCAGTCGATGCAGGCGAAGTGGCAGGCGAAGCGGCGGGTCACGTGGGAGATGAGGAATGCGAGATGGGAGATGAGGAGGAAGATGATCAGGCATCGGAGCCGGAGCTGGCAGTGGATCCCTTTCTGGCGGAGTTGAATGCACAAGATTTGCGTCCCAGCGAGTATGCCTTGAAGCTGATTGAGGTACGAGCCGAAGACAATTGCCTCGCAAGCATTAGTAGCGAAGAGTTTAAAATTCGCGTTAGAGAGTCAGTCATCGAGGCAGGTAAAGAGCGGTGCTCGGTATGGTAAGATGCTGCAACAATCTGCAACATGTCCATCCTTTCATGTGGTGCATACATGTGCAATGAGAAAGCCCTTGCAATCGACGCAGAGCTTCGACCCTGAGTAGGCAGTGATGGTGTGTGTATATATATATATATATAGAGAGAGAGAGAGAGAGAGAGAGAGAGAGAGAGATTCATAATTATATTGACCTGGTGGCAGGAGCACACACTGAATGATCAGCAGATCCGCGCTGTGGCTCCTGTAGTGTGTGCCGTGGACGACATGTGGGCAAAGAGAACGAACAGCAGCATTTGCAAGGCTGATGGCAAGCGTAATGCCTGCGTGAACTGTCTCTGGCTGGGTGCGGGAGGGAGCGGCAAAACATGGGCTTACACCCAAGTTATACGACCACTCTTTAGACGCTTTTTCGGTGAAGATGGGTTCCTGGCAGGTGCGCCCACGCACGCTGCTGTGCGGCTGCTCGGAAGAGAAGCGCGCACGCTACACAAGTTGGCTAACGTCAATCCCAATATCTGTTTGGACCGTCGGTCTCTTCGAGCCCAAAAAAACAAAGAAGATGCTTTGGAGAGGCGAATCGTAACGGCCGTCGCCGCCGTGCTTGGCTTGTGAACCATTCGTCTTTTGTTGTCGTTGGGATTGTTCATGGTGGTGTAAGGATTTTTTTGTTTGGAACGCAAGGTCTATGACGAGCTGTCGATGACACCGCCCGATGTTTATCATGCAGCCGGCTATCGTTTTGCTTTACAGCGTGCAGATACGTTGGCTTTGGACACTACCCGCTACCTGGAGGAATGGTTCGGTCGCATGCCCGTCGGCATACAGCTGGGGGACTTCCTGCAAATTCGGCCAGCAGGAAAGAGAAGTCTTTGCGAATGGAAGGAAGCAGTGTCCGCCGTGGACACGGCGCAGTCCGAGAGCGAAGAAGAAGTTGATCCCAAATCACAGGAAAAGGTTTTTTTTTTTCAAAAATTGGAACCCTTGTTTATGTTGCTAGTGCCTTGTTTTGCATGTCTTGGAAGTCGCAGGACAGCAATAACTCGGAGCTCGGACGTTTGCTTTTCAAGAACTCTGCACGCATCGTCGTCCACTTCACGGGGACCGGGCGGTTTTCGGACTGCGCATCCGGGCAGGCCTTGGTTCGTATTCTCGGACACATGCGGCAGGGCACCAGCTTGCCTGACGACCTCTGGCTGGCGCTGCAATCGCGAGTGTTACAGCCCGACACGTTAGCAGTGGAAGACTTCCTGTCTGCATACTGGGGCGGATTGGCTTGGGAGCAAGTTGGTCGTTTGCAGCACGTACGGTCTACTTTGGAAGCTCGCGCTGCGCATCAGCAGCTCTACTTCGTGCAGGCGATCGACAAGCCCACCGGAGGTCGCAACCTCACGCCCGACGA
>CAJNDT010001398.1:15000-57500 GCA_905221615.1 Symbiodinium sp. CCMP2592
GCGCATAGTTATTCGGAGGGCGCTTGTTTTGGATTCGATGCCGTATTGAGTATTCTTTCTGTTCATTGTAGGCGAATTCAAGTCGCCCACAGCGGGCAAGCGATGACGCGGGACGGTGTACTTCAATCTGGAAAGGCCGTGAGAGATCTTGCGCGATGGCCCCGCGTAACCTGTTGAGATGCGGACACTGGTGGAGAAAGAGTCTGTCGAGCAGAAGTGCAGGACGTGCCGTGAGCCATCTTTCGCGATGCTCTGCGGGACCTGTGCGGAGAAGAGGATTCGCTGCGGTTCCGCCAAAAAGCACCCACGGATATGCCTTTCGAATGGAATGTGTCCGTCGACCCGGAGACTGGTCACTTCGGCGTGTGTCTGAAGGTCATGTGCCGGTCTTCTGACTGTCCCCAGCTATCTACAGCTGACCGCGACCGTCCCCAGCTATCTGAAGCTGATCGCGAAGAGACAACTGCCGGTTCACGATGATGGGCGACATCTGCTAGGAATTTAGACGTTCGTGGTTCTTGAGCAGGAACGAAACAAAAAGCGGTTTAGTCCCGTTCCCGTTCCTTCCTCGGCGATCGCTGGCGCGTCGCTGCCGGCGAGGCGGGTCACTGGGTTTAGCCCCTAGGATAATTTTCCACTCCGAACAATTCCACGAACCAAAAAAACGATGCAGATGTCGCCTTAAGTGGGGTTTCGCTTCCTCCTCTCTGTTACTGGATGTCGTCGATGTACGTCGTCCCGTTTGCGATGTCTGTCTAATGTAATTGATGCACTCGTTCAACGTTCGTTGCGATAGAGTGTAGTATAGTCTATAGCAGCAAACTCGGTGTGGGTGACCGCTTGTTGTACATGTTGCACTGCCTGGTTGGCTTCTTATAAGAGCCTGGAGATGTTGCATGCGGAAGTTGCAGCTAGTAGTGACAGTGATGCACGAGGTTTCCGAGGCTCGGTAGGCGTCCTCGGTCGAAGCTCCCCCGACATCTTGCGAGGCCAGCTGCTTTTGTGATGCCAGCGTGTGCTGAGTCGACGATGACGAGGTGTGGCACCCTGACCGATGGTATCCAAGCGCCGTAAGCAGGTATGATGAATGATGTGTGTGTGTGTGTGTGTGTGTGTGTGTATGTGTGTGTTTGGGGGGGGGGGGCGGGGCAAGCAGGAAATTGCCAACTCCGGATCTATTGCATGGTAAACGCCTCGCGTTGTTGTGCTGATGACGATTATGACGCTGAAGCATGAAGGCTCAAGTGTGCAGTTCTTCAGAACTTTCCATTGTTTCGTGAAGCGGTGTGCTTCTCCTTCTAGCGCTGGGTCTTCTGGTTTAGTTCTCGGTGGAGTGTGCTCCTGAGTGCCTCATGCCATGGCGCACGTGAACGACGGTCGGTACGCCAGTACGCCAAGAGAACGAGCCAAAAGAGAGCTCGTAGACAGATTGGTGAGTCTGGAGAAGAGGCAACGTGAGGATGAGACGACCGGGCTGGATGCGGCAGATATCGCTGACTTGGGTCGAGGAGTTCTCCGGGGACAATATCTGCGGGCGTGGCAAAAAGTGATTGCGGCTCAGCCCAGCTGGGTGTGGGAAAACGAAGACGAAACACCGGAGGATGAGAAGTCCGATGCAAGTGATCTGGAGGACATGGAAATTGGGGACGGTGTCCTGCGTGCAGCGAAAGCTGCTTTGGTTCGGTTGTGGCGACATGAGGTTGCAGAGAATGACCCAGAGCTCACTCAACGACAGCTGGGAGGAAGACAGGGCGCCTACCTGCGCGGTTTGGCAAACTTCTCCTGGCGCGATACGTTGGACGAAGCTCGGCGTCGTTTGGGCCTAGTCGCATGGAAGCGTTGGGTGGAACAGGTTCGGATTATGCAAGGTCCGCGCGATCCATAAATGAGTATGGTTGTTCTGGCTCGCTAGCCGGGCAACGGACTTAGTCTTGTGAAAGTTAGGTGCTGCGGAACTGCATGGACGCTGTCTTGCGAAAGTGCGGGGCTGCGGTCACCTCGTGGCCGAGGTGTTGATTCCTCGCAGGGCTGGCTGCGCTTGCTGCGGCAATGATAAAATGCATTTGTTTTTTTTTTGCACATGAGTGAAAAACATGTCGCTGTGTTCGAATGTAGTTTCAAGCATTGGGTCGGTGGATTGAGGTACGTGGCAGAAAGCAGCATTCACGTCCTGTGTCGTCGCAAGGGCCTTATCAGCGAGATCGATGCTAGTGTGTGCGGAAGGGGCAGAGGGGGCAGGGGGTGAAAGTTACTGTGCAAGTGTTATGACTCGAGTGCAAACGAGTGTGAGTCGCCATGGACCCGTGCATGTCGAGCTCGTGGTCATGGTATGAAAGTCGTCGTGAGGGCTACGCATCGTTCTCCGACCGATCATGGTTCGCTGAGAAGGGCAAGGACGCAACAGACACATGGTGCCATTCGGAGAAACGCAAGGACGTGAAACCTTCCTGGTGCGGTTCGGAAGAGTCTAAGGGAAAGGCCTCTACCGTGTCGACTTCGCAAGAAAACGATGGCTGGCAGAAGTGGACATGGCAAGATTCGTCGTATTTTGCCGATGGAAACAATGGCTGGGAGGACTCGACATGGCAAGATTCGTCTTGGTGGTCATGGAATGATCCAAAGGAGGCACCCGCTCGACTGAAATCATCCGCTGCCGCACACCGGGATACGACTGCCTCCAAGGAGCCGGAGGTTGTGGAGATCAGCAGCGATGATTCCTCAGAAAATTGGGGACAATGGGGACAAAAATGGAGTGGCCCATCAGGTGCGTCCTGGCCTTCAAGGGATTCCTGGTCGCAATGGGCTTCCAAGTCTCGAAAGGCACCAGTGGAAGCCCGAGAAGCAGAACCCAAGAGATACAAGTATGATCCGACCACCTCCAGGGGCAGGAGCAACCACGACGATTACGATTACGTGGACTGACGATTGAGTGCGGCTCCAGCCGCCGAATGGACGCTGTCTTGCGAAAGTTCGGTGACGCGCGGCCGGCCGTCGAATGAACGCTGTCTTGCGAAAGTTCGGCGTCGCAGAGCTGCGGTTTTCTTTTCACTCATGCGAAAGTTCGGCGACACACAGGCATTGTGGTGAAAATGCATTCGTTTCTGCACATGAGTGAAGCAGTAGCTTGGACCAGGAATGCAGTACGTTGTCTCAGGTTCTTCCTTACTCTCCATTGCGGTGCGACGTGGCTTGATTGAGATTCGCATGAGTTGTATGCAAGTCGCCGGCGCGAGATACTAAAAGTGTGCATGACTGTCGCAGGGCAAGTACCTTGCTGCCAGGCGCGGGAACTGAGACCAGCGGTGTCGACCACCAGCTCGACCGTGGAGGCCTGGCCCGTGGCATGTCGCAGTTACAGACATAGAGACAGAGAGAGAGAGAGAGAGAGAGAGAGAGAGAGAGAGAGAGGATGGGATTATAAGAGGCGAACAGAGGTGTAGTGTCTGCGCAGAGTCTCCAGCATTCTCCTGGGGCTTCACCAGCTTCTCCACTTAATCCTTAGGGCAACGCCGCGGGTGGCGGCCCTGTGCACAGTGAGTCGAATCGGGCTATGTCGCTTCCCTTGAGTTTTCTGATCGATGACTCTGTCACTTCTTTCACGGCGGAATCGGATGCGCGCACGGGGCAACCAACCCTCTCGGCCCGCTTTAGCATGGTCTTGAAAATGGAGATTCCTGCATTGGTGGAGCTGCTATCCAAGACGGCAGCGGCGGAGAAATCCCTGAACAAGTCCGCAAATCGAATTGCGTCAAGCTGTGGATCCCCTGAGACGGATGAGACCCGTCCGCCTATAAGGCTGAAACCGTCCTGTCCCCCAACGGCAAAAGTGATGGTGGACGAGTTTTCCAAACGGCCGACGCTCAGGGTACAGACCCACTTCAACTTGGATATGGACATGGCCGGACTTGTTGAGCTGCTCGCCCGCTTGGCAGGACTCACCGGGCAGCCGGAGAAAGCATCCTCTCCCGGGCTGACAGGCAAGACAAGGTCTGCCGGTGATGCGAGCAAGGCCAAGTCTCGTGATTATTGGAAAGATCGCCACGCTAAAAGGTTGACATTTTGGGAGCAGCCCATTCAGGAATTTCATGCGGAACTTCATGCGAAGTATCACCAGGACTACAAGTGGAGCAGTGCGGAGTTCGAGGGCGAGCAGCCTGTCTTTGTCATGTCTCGAGAGCAACAGTCCACATTCCGGGATTTGGTCTTCGATCCGCTCGAACTGCCTGAACGTCAAAGAGTGACTCATGCGAACTACAAGGAGGCGGACTCGAAGCGTTTTCCACAGCCTGAAGAGGAGCAAATGCAAGGTGGCGCGGTTGAGATAGGCTTGCATTCGCTTGGTTCTGCGAGTGCTAAAGACCAGGGGGTGGATTCTGAGAAGAACAGGGGTTCGATGATTTGCAGGAGACCCCGCGAACGCGAAGAGGGAAGGCTCTATCCTTCGAGTCCTGGTTGCAAACAACAGTAATTTTGCTCATCGCACGCTTGCCGCCGAATGGACGCCGTCTTGCGAAAGTTCGGTGGCGCTGCGGCCGGCCGTCGAATGGACGCTGTCTTGCGAAAGTTCGGCGGGGCAGGGCTGTTGGCTTCGTTTCACCGACGCGAAATGTTCGGCGACGCACAGTCAGGCATATGTGTGTGCAAGGGAAGCTTTCCGTCAGCTTGATAGTGGAGTCGGCAATTCCAGGCGGAGCCTTGTTGGGATTCCGGATCCCCCCCCCGTCCCCTTCTCACTACTGCTTGCCAACACCCCAGAGGTCTTTCTGCCCTCCAATCGAAGCTTCGAATGGAAAGGCCGGGGGTTCGGGCAGCGGGGGTTTAGGACTTAGACCAGCCTCCACCAGAGGCATTGGGGCTGGGTGCTGCGGTGTCTTCGTCCGGGCTTATGAATTCAACTTATCGGAATTTGGTATTTGTGTTTGGTTGCTTCGTGGTTTGTATGATCGGGACCTCGTTGCTTTGGGGCTGGGGGGTCTCGGGCATTGTGGTATTCGGGCCAAATGCCCTGCGGTATGCTTTGGCATTTTGTTCGGGGCTTTGGGTGTAGAGGTTTAGTGCATGGGTGAATTTCGTCGGGTGCTTTACAGGGCCTTGCGATGGTTTGGCTAGGTGCTTGCCAGCAGAGACTAGGCGTGGTCGAATCAGCGTCCAATTGGTCCGGCTGAAGGAAACAGTCTTCGGTGGTTCGCTGTTTTTTCAGCGTGTCCGAAATCTGGCCGTGAGTTGGATTGGCTTATGGCGTTGCAGCTCTCGTAGAGACGTCGCTTCAATTGAGTGTGGAAGTGCTTGTCTTCGTGAGTGTGATATCCTAAGCGTTTGGTGGTGCCCGCTCTCTAGGCTCTGCCTAGGCCAGCCGCGGCAGGCGGCATCGGCAGCGCAGGGTGCCCGCGGAGGACGCGGTCTTGCGAATTGCACCTGCCTCCAGTGGGCGCTCCTGACATCTGGTCCAGTGTGAACAGCTTCCCGAAAACGTTACGAGACAGGCGTGGCATTCGGTCTCGGAACAATCGACGACTTCTGGCATTGCGAGCTTTACAAAGCTGTCAAACATCGTGGCGGGAAAGAGAGCACATCGTGCATGCGCAATTCGTGCCCCCAGCTAGACCTTAGATAACACCTCGTCTAAGCCCTACTGACTGAGCTGCGAAGGTTGCTTTAGCCGTACTTCTTTTAAGGCCGGCTCTAGACACGGTGGCATCCAAACTCCTCAACAGCCCGATCTTTGGGTTTTAGCCTGGACCCTCCTCCGCCTCATGCCAGCAATCTGCCACAGCGGCAACACAGGCTGTTTCGGCTGCCGGCTCGCTTATTTCAGGTTTAGCTCTGACTTAAGGTAATTTAAGTGGCCACCGTCGTCTTGCCAGCAGTGTTTATGTTCTTACTTGTTTTGGTATGTGTACAACAACCAAAACAGTAGAGGCCGCATCTCTGACCCTTAGTGTCTTCTCTCCTAGCATCTGGAATGCAGCTACTTCCCACACTTGAAGGCTCGAAGATCCCATAATTAATCTGATCGGGTATCTTTTGTGTTGGGGCTGAAGGTCGCTCTGATTTAGGGTAAGTGCAGTTGCAATCGTAGTTTTTCTCCAGCCGTGTTTATGCCCCGTTTGTTTTGTAGACAGAGTGTACAACAACAACCAAAACAGCAGAGGCCGCCTGCCCGACCCTTAGTTTCTTTTCCTGTAGCATGGGAATGCAGCTACTTCCCACATTTGAAGCATTTCAAGGCCTGAAGTCTCCTGCGCCCCCCCCCCCCCGCTGGTAATGCGAACACCCCGGAATCCGATCAGGCATCTTCTGCGTTGCGGCCGAAGGTCGCGAACCCTGGTCTGGGTTGTGTGCGGTGAGTTGCATGTCGTCTTGCAAGCAGAAGGACTCTACGGGAAGGATCATCCGCGCCTTCGTGCGGGGACCTTATGTGGATGTATTCAGATCCTCGGCTGTCTCAGACCGGCATGTGTCGTATGATACTCTGCCCTGCACGTGATGTCAGTCTCGTGCAGCTTGGTTCAACATCAGCGGCATAGCAGCTTTGATCTGTTTGTGGGCTGTGCAGACGCCGTCTTGCGAAAGTACAGGGTGAGTAATGACAATTTCTGCCATGAATGAACTTCGTGTCTGCGTGGGCCTGACAGCCGATCAGTCGGATCGAGTCCTGGGCGGAGGGCAAGTGGGGGGTAGGCACGCTGCCGCAAGCCGCCGAATGGACGCTGTCTTGCGAAAGTTCGGCCGGCGCGGCGGAGCCCATTTCGTACGGTTAGCACGGCGATGATAAAAAGCATATGCGTCTGCACACGAGCGAAATGCGTGTTTTCGTGTGGACGCTGTCTTGCGAAGTTCAGTTGCTGATCCTGATCCTGGTCGCGGCGCCGGCAGTTTGGAGGACGCTGTCTTGCGAAGTCCAGCTGCCGGCGCCAGCAACTTGGAGGACGCTGTCTTGCGAAGTTCAGTTGCTGATCCGGATCCTGGTCGCGGCGCCGGCAGTTCGGAGGACGCTGTCTTGCGATCAGGCATCTTCTACGTCGTGGCCGAAGGTTGCGAAGCCAGGTCTGGGTTGTGTGCGGTGTTGTGCTCTTAACAGAAACGATCGTCGAGAAACTCGCATGTCGTCTTGCAAGCTGAAGGACTCTACGGGAAGCATCATCCGCGCCTTCGTGCGGGGACCTTATGTGGATGTATTCAGAGCCTCGGCTGTCTCAGACCGGCATGTGTCGTATGATACTCTGCCCTGCACGTGATGTCAGTCTCGCGCAGCTTGGTTCAACATCAGCGGCATAGCAGCTTTGATCTGTTTGTGGGCTGTGCAGACGCCGTCTTGCGAAAGCACAGGGTGAGTAATGACAATTTCTGCCATGAATGAACTTCGTGTCTTCGTGGGCCTGACAGCCGATCAGTCGGATCGAGTCCTGGGCGGAGGGCAAGTGGGGGGTACGCACAGGGGTCGCTAGCCGCCGAATGGACGCTGTCTTGCGAAAGTTCGGCCGGCGCGGCGGAGCCCATTTCGTACGGTTAGCACGGCGATGATAAAAAGCATATGCGTCTGCACACGAGCGAAATGCGTGTTTTCGTGTGGACGCTGTCTTGCGAAGTTCAGTTGCTGATCCTGATCCTGGTCGCGGCGCCGGCAGTTTGGAGGACGCTGTCTTGCGAAGTCCAGCTGCCGGCGCCAGCAACTTGGAGGACGCTGTCTTGCGAAGTTCAGTTGCTGATCCGGATCCTGGTCGCGGCGCCGGCAGTTCGGAGGACGCTGTCTTGCGATCAGGCATCTTCTACGTCGTGGCCGAAGGTTGCGAAGCCAGGTCTGGGTTGTGTGCGGTGTTGTGCTCTTAACAGAAACGATCGTCGAGAAACTCGCATGTCGTCTTGCAAGCTGAAGGACTCTACGGGAAGCATCATCCGTGCCTTCGTGCGGGGACCTTATGTGGATGTATTCAGAGCCTCGGCTGTCTCAGATCGGCATGTGTCGTATGATACTCTGCCCTGCACGTGATGTCAGTCTCGCGCAGCTTGGTTCAACATCAGCGGCATAGCAGCTTTGATCTGTTTGTGGGCTGTGCAGACGCCGTCTTGCGAAAGCACAGGGTGAGTAATGGCAATTTCTGCCATGAATGAACTTCGTGTCTTCGTGGGCCTGACAGCCGATCAGTCGGATCGAGTCCTGGCCGGAGGGCAAGTGGCGGGTACGCACAGGGGTCGCTGGGGATTGCGTCCTGACGCAGTCACAGCGCCTCGGCGGTGATACATCACAGCGATAAGTGTTAAGGCATCGTTTCAGTTGCTGTCGTTCGGAGGCCATTCAACGCTGCGTGGAGAGCGACTTACATTCATGGCAGGGAGGAGAGTGGACGCTTCATGGCGACCCGCATGCCGTGCGGGCCCATGAGATCACATTCACCGCGATCGGCTACATGACGCTGCTGGCATCTTGGAAAATCTCGTGAATTGCAGGGACACGACAGCATGCGCTTTTGTTTTGATCAGGATAAAGTGTCGCCAAGGAAATGCAACTGTTGGAGAAGACACCTGAGCGGACCCGGTGGTATCGTCTCCACATGCCACTTCGTGCCGAATTGCGCTCCGAGGACGGGACACTGCTATATACCCTTTCCGAAGGGTGGCAGAGTGCCTGAGCCGCTGGTGGGGCTTGGTTTGCTGTTTTTTTTTAACGATCGAGTGCAGCTCCGGCTGCCGCAAGCCGCCGAATGGACGCTGTCTTGCGAAAGTTCGACCGGCGCGGCGGAGCCCATTTCGCATGGTTAGCACGACGACGATAAAAACATATGCGTCTGCACACGAGCGAAATGCGTGTTTTCGTGTGCTATGAGTGCAGTTCTCTGCACGAGGTCCAGAAGCTGCTGCCTCGGTGCGAGGAGAAGGCACAGCAGCCGATCCTATCTGTTGACGTGCAACTGTGTTGCTGTGTTTTGATACTACGATTTGGCTCATGTCGTGTTGTCAAGTATTCAATATTCTACTTGTGAGCTTCGACGTGTGTTATCGAGTCTGAGCAGTTTTATGTCGCTGCTCCACCTGTACACACTTCTGCAGTGTTTGGCCTGAACCGCCTTGATAACCTCCCCGTGCGGAGCAGTGGACGCTGTCTTGCGAAAGCTGCATTCTGCTCGTGGGCTATATATGCGGCGGCCTCGTCCTGGCAATGAAATCGTCAGAGAGCGTGTGGCTGCTTTGTGCAATCGTGGTGCCGAGCAAGGAGGCGGTCATCGTCCTCCGCCTCCACCCCCGCTTCATGGAATGCGGACCCATAAGAAAGAATTTATGGTGATGCTTCATCGTGACAGCAGAGAGAGTAAGATCGGACTGAAATATGTCACTCGCACCATGGAGGTGTTCGAAGTCGTACCAGATGGGCTTGTTGACACGCACAACGCACTCATGGAGTCGATGCCTTCCTCGTCGTCGTGCCGTGTGCGGCGGGTGCAGAAAGGGGATAAGATCGTTTCCGTGAACACCATCCACGCGACGGATCTCATGAAGGAGTTGCTGAAGACGGAACTCGAACTTATGATCGTATTTCAGCGACAGAGACGCACGTAGGAGTAGAGTTGACTAAAGGTCGTGCAGTCTTGTCCTCGTGCGGAGCAGTGGACGCTGTCTTGCGAAAGCTGCATTCCGACCGTGGGCTATATATGTTATATGTAGCCTCCCTGTGCGGAGCAGTGGACGCTGTCTTGCGAAAGCTGCACGTTCTGCTCGTGGGCTATATATGTAGCCTCTGCACGGAGCCGTGATTGGACCGACGGAGTGTGCAAAAGCTGCTGAGTGAGTGTGAGGGAGCAAACGAGTGCATCGGCGTCGCTTGCTTTTCTTTGCTGCGCAGTTTCCTGTTCTTCGGCGACCACCATCCAGTCCTTGCTGCACGGGCCTTACTCGGAGTTTTGGGTTGCCTCTGCTGCACGTCGGGCATGCTCTGCGCGTGATGCCAGTCTCTTGCAGCCTGGTTCAAGATCGGTGCGATCGTTGCTATTCTTGCAGTGCGGACGCTGTCTTGCGAAAGCACTGTGTGCGGAGCACATGGCTGGAGGTTTCAAGGAATTTCTTGAACTTCTTGGATTGTCTACTGAACGCGCAGAGACTGTAGACATGAAGATGGTGAGGAGGAAGTACAGAGGGAAGATGTTTACGTGCCATCCCGACAAGGCCGGCGACAAGCAGAATGAGCTCTGCAAGTTTCTCACCGGGGAAATGACTCGTTTGGAGACGTATCGCAAAAATCTCCCCCCGTGGTCCTCTGGCGCCTCCGGCTATGCGAACAGCGGGTTTAGGAGTCATGCGAATCACACCGCTTCGCAGGCAGCGGGCTCTGGGAGGCGTGGACCGCAGCCGCCGTTTGCCGCCCCGAAGCCAAGGCCTGCGTCTCGGAATGAGCCTCGGCCTGCATCTGAGACCGAGCGTCCGAGCTCTGACTGTCCGAAGGCGCCTCATTGCGAAGGCTTTGAACACAAATACCGCCGTCTGACTGCAGAGCGTAGAGCGGAGTACAAATTTCTGTACGCGGCCAGTGAGGGCTGCGTTCGCTGTATGCAGCACTACGCCGGCCTCCCGAACTTCGATGCGCACTGCGTCTCGTCGAGGATGAACGCTCGTGGCTGGGCCGCGCGGCATCTCACCGCAGAGGTGGAGGCCTGCTTGCAAAGAATGGGTCTCTGAGTTTGGAGACGCGCGCTGCTACCGAATGGACGCTGTCTTGCGAAAGTTCGGCGGCGCGGCGTAGCAAAGTTAGCAATGCAAGGCTGATGTGCGACAAAAAAAAGCGTGGCAGCAGGAAAGCGAGTGCGTATCGGTGCGTTTTTCTTTGCTTCTCTTGCATCCATTCCAAGACCGTTTGCTGCAGCTCAGGTTCTCTTGACTCGCAAGATGCCCGCCGGTCTTCTCCTCAGCAAGACAATCGCTCGGTAACGGGCTGTAGTTATCCCGTTTCCATTTTTTTCAAGTGGTGCAGCGACGCGTTGTGTGTTTGTGTTTGTTTTTTTTTTCCAATTCCAAGACAGCGTGCACCTTGCCTCTGCTGCACATATGTTTCGCAGGGTATGCTCTGCACGTGATGCCAGTCTCTTGCAGCCTGGCTCAAGATCGGTGCGATTGTAGCTATTCTGTTTACGCAGTGCAGACGCTGTCTTGCGAAAGCAGCGTGTGTGGAGCACATGGATGGATCTTTCAAGAACTTTCTTGATCATCTTGGAGTGTTTGGTGAATGCGCAGCGACTGTAGACATGAAGTTGCTGAGGAACAGGTACAAAAAGATGATGCTTCGGTGCCATCCAGACAAGATCGGCCCGGCGGGGAATGAGATCACCAAGTTTCTCACCGGCGAAATGACTCGTCTTGAAACGTATCGCAAAAATCTCGCTGATGTCCCCCCGTGGTTCTCCGGCACCTCCGGCTCTGCGAACAGCGGGTTTTGGAGTCATGCAAATGACACCGCTTCGCGGGCGGCAGGCTCTGGGAGGCGTGGACCGCAGCCGCCGTCTGCCGGCCCGAAGACAAGGCCTGCATCTCGGAATGAGCCCGGGCCTGCATCTGAGACCGAGCGTCCGGGATCTGACTGTCCGGATGCGCCTCATTGCCTTGGCTTCGAAAGGAAGCACGACAAGCTGACGGCAGAGCGAAAAGCCCAGTACAAATTTCTTTACGCGGCCAGTGAGGGATGCGTTCGCTGCATGCAGCACTACGCCGGCCTCCCGAACTTCGATGTGCACTGCGTCTCTTCGAGGATGAACGCTCGCGGCTGGGCCGGGAAGCATCTCACCGCAGAGATGGAGGCCTGCTTGCACACCATGGGTCTCTGAACTTGGAGGCGCGCGCTGCCGAATGGACGCTGTCTTGCGAAAGTTCGGGGGTGTGGTGTAGCAAAGTTAGCAAGGCGAGGCTGTGGGTCTCTGAACTTGGAGGCACGCGCTGCTGGCGAATGGACGCTGTCTTGCGAAAGTTCGGCGGCGCGGTGTAGCAAAGTTAGCAAGGCAAGGCTGCTGTGCACAAAAAATGCGTGGCAGTAGGAAAGCGAGTGCGTATTGGTGTGTGTGTTTCTTTGCTTCTCTTGCATCCATTCCAAGACCGTTTGCTGCAGCTCAGGTTCTCTTGACTCGCAAGATGCCCGCCGGTCTTCTCCTCAGCAAGACAATCGCTCGGTAACGGGCTGTACTTATCCCGTTTCCAATTTTGCAAGTGGTGCAGCGACGCGTTGTGTTGATTGTGTGCAAGACAACGTGCACCTAGCGGCGTCGCGGATGTGAACAAAGTCACGTAGATCAAGCTCGACGAAGCTCTGCTGATCGTGCCCTTGCTCAAAGGTGCTGTTGTGCTGCTGAGACGATGTGGCGTCGACGCGGCCAGACCCTATGGAACATTGCGTTCGATTGTGTTTCTGGTTGTGGAGGTGATACTCTTTCGGAGTGTGTTTATTTTATACTCGTTCTGCTTTCCCTAAGCGAATCTATTGGGCCTTCAACCAGAATCGCAGCAGACGCAGCAAGCAAGGTTCCGCAAGAATTTCTCTCTCTCTCTCTCTCTCTCTCTCTCTCTCTGTGTCTCTCGTAAGCAGCAGTAGGTGGCTACCTATAAGTTCGATGAGGCCTCTAATTCGGACCAGTGTTCAGGGCTTTAACGTTAAATCCTTGCATCCGCGGGTGCCCCACTTGCGGCTTCACGGCGAGATGTGAACAAGGGCACCCAGCACCACCGAGAAAAGAGCGGACGGGCGCCGCTTCACGACGCTGCACTTTGAGTTCCAAATTCTGGTTCGTGAGCACCGGATAGACGAGATTCCAGTCGAGCTGGTTTTGGCCGTCCTGTGCGACGCGAACGTTCTCCACACGAGTACTTGGCGAAAGGCGATGCACCCACCCGAAGGTCTCATGTCGAGAACGCCCTCTACAGGCTACATCGATTGAACCTTTCCACCAACAGCGGCACGTGGTACTCTACGGCCCACAGCACTGAGTGGGATCCGGAGAACTTCGACCCGGAATGGGGATCGCCGAGCCCTGTTCTTCCTCTTTCTTGTGTCGTTGCTTCATTGCACCTGCTGCCGGAATTATTGCTCCCGACTAGTTCTGCCCTTCGGGATTGGGTTATGCCACTGGGCTTGATGTCGAAGTCCACATTTGCGACCCAGGTCGCCATGCTGCTTTGCCTCGCACCGAGTCATGACGGGAGGTTTTGTTTTTTTCGGTCCCTAAGATCCCTGACCCACAGTGGAATCCAAGAGAGAAAGCGGAACCTCGAAAGTGTAGTGGGGTTTCCCTAGGCTGCCATCGTGTTTGCTTGCCTTCGTGTCTCTCATTCGAGTCCCTTCTCGATTCTTCTCATCCTGCATGGAAGCAGGCTTGCACTGCCGCAGATCCCAACCCAGTGTCTTGCGGCGGTAGGAATATTTTTAGCGAACCCTGGGTAGGAGGCGATCTCATGAGCTCTCCTCCGACTAGGTTCCATTGCACTGCCGATCCCAACTTTCGCCCCGCGCTCTATCAGCCTGTTCTCGCGTAACTTCCACCTAGTGGCATGTAGGGCTGACATGTTAGTGTTTGACGTTCGAGACATCAAATAGCGGCAAATGGAAGGAGTTGCCTCCTTAAAGGGTGCTATAGGGTTCTATATAAACCCTAAACCCCAAACCCTAATTTAAGAGGGTTTGGCGAGGCAGGCGTTTGGCGGGATTGAGGTCTGTGCTTGGGCTTGCTCCAAAATCGGGAGAGGCGCGGAGATGCAAGGCGACTCCAGAAGGCCAAGGAGAAAACTAGGCGTTCGAAATTCCGGAGGCCGAGGTGTAAGTAGAATAAGACCCGTCTCACCCGTCTCTTAGTGTGTGGGGCTTGGTTTGGATTCATGGCTGGTTCTGGGCATCGGTCTGGCGGCCCAGGTCGGCGGCGAGATTCTTCAGTGGTCAAGACCTTGGTGCTTCTGTGAGCGTTGGTACGGGTTCGGTGATTGTAAGAGCAGTTCAAAGCGCGACGTGGGAGGGCTGTGCGAAGGGTATCAGCAGGCTGAAAATCCGTCCCCACTGAAGTTTTCGGAGGCGAGCCATGTCAGTGCCCCTGATCTCGCAGCTGCTGTGTCCGATCCGTGGTCCTTTGATCCAGAATCAGGGGCCGTACCCGTCGGACCGGGATGTTCGGCGTTATGTGGCAGCAATGTACGCCGAGTACTGCGAGTATCGCAGACGTTTCTGTGGCCGCATGCAGGACTCGGTGACGGCGTTGCTGGCGCAGTTCGAAGCAGAAACTCAAGACAACACCGCAGCGGAATTGCTCTGGTTGCTGGAGTACCACTATGTGCGCATCCCAAGCGCACGTACACAGGTGCGGGAGTTGTTTTTGGTAATCTTCGAATGCACGGTCGAGGAGTACATGGAGCACATGGCTCGCCAAGGCTTCGGGACTAAGGACGTTGAGATCTTCGGCATTTTTGTTGAGGAGGATTGGTTTTGAGGCGGGCTTCGTGTCTAAAATTCATAATTCGTTGCGAGCTTCATCTCGTTGGGGGTGGCCAGAAGGCTGACCTTCGGCCGCTGTGTCACTGTCGCACGGATGTAGGCCGCAGGATGACCGTGGTACCGCATGGACGCTGTCTTGCGAAAGTGCGAGGCTGCGGGCAACCATATGGCCGAGGCCGTGATTTCCTATCGAGGTTCCAGACAAAACGAGCTGTCGACGCGTGTTGTCTTGGGTGATCTTAGAAGTCGCTCGCCCCCCGTAGCCGTCTCTTGCTCGTGCTGTCGGCTGTGTCGGCAGGCTCGGAGATGTTGCGACTTCGCGCTCTGAGCGGTGAGCAGCTCTTGGTCGTGGATCCGCGGGAGCAGGCTCCCTTGCAGAGTGTCTTGGATACGTTGTATTCTATCATGGCTACTCGTCTTCGAGTGGTAGAGACTCGCCTGAACTTTCATTCCATGGATGAGACTCGGCCGCTCGACCTATTGGATTCTTGGCAGGATTCGGAGCGTTTGCTGGCAGGCCACGATTTGGATGTTCTCATGCTAATGCGACCATGTCGAGCCGGCGGCGAGGACGAGCTAGCCTGGGCCATAGAGCGTGGCCACTGGTTCGAGGTGGATCGGCTGCTTGCAAGCTGGGTGGATCCGAACGTTGACTTGTCGCATCGTCGCGGTCTGAGGGAGCAAGGGTGTTATACTCCGCTTTGTCTCGCTTCGATGATTCCTACCATGCGCCACCCCATAGTGGAGAGCCTTCTTGCCTCAGGAGCTACGTTGGAGACGGAAGGAAGCACGGCTCTCTGCTGCGCCTGCAGCGTGGACAACGTGGAAGTGGCGACCTCGTTGATCTCTGCTAGAGCAGATGTCAATCGCCGAGACTGGGACATGGACTCTCCTTTGCTCATTGCCGCGTCGATGGGTTCGAGATCGATGGTGCGGCTTCTGCTGCGAAATGCGGCGGACGCTTCTCAGGAGGATGCCAAAGGTCGCGGTCCCATCGAAAGGTGCTTCATAGATTCTTCGATCGGTCCGGTAATCTCTTTGCTGCGAGCCGGTGCTACAGTGCGACCTTACACGGAGAACTTTCATCTGCTTCATCAAGCCGCTGAAAGAGGCAGCCTGAACTGGGTGACGTGTTTGGTGCGGGCGCGAGCTAGCCCCCAGGCTCGTGACGAACTCGGGCATCTTCCCCTCGACGTGGCACTGCGCTTGTCCGGTTTCGAGCGTCGGGTTCAATTCAGAAGACGTCTTCGCGGGTTTGGGGCCAGAAGAAGACCTGCCGGCCGCCGCGAAGAGTAGCACCGCGCCGTCTTGCGAAAGGGCGGGCCGAGGCCGGAAGAGCGCCGCTGACACGCAGATGTAGCATGGCCGCGGAACCGCATGGACGCTGTCTTGCGAAAGTGCGGGGCTGCGGCCACCTTATGGCCGAGGCGGCGTGGGATGGCGGCCGCGGAACCGCGTGGACGCTGTCTTGCGAAAGCGCGGGGCTGCGGCCACCTCATCATGGCCCAGGCGGTGAGTTGTGACAGGCTTGGCGGCGCTTCTGTCAAAATCCCGCCACTTCCGATGCCGTAACTTGCTATGCTAAACCTGACTTTCGATTGGGGGTCTGGAGGCCGTTCGAGCTTTAGATGGTGGCTTGGAGGGCTTTCGAGCAAAACCTTGCACTTGTCATTGTCGCTGCTGCTGCTGCTGCTTAGGCTGCTTCGACTCGCACGACGAGAATTACCGGTCTTGTCCTCAGCAAGACGATCGCTCTGATGAGGGTTGCATCCGATGCGCTTTCAGTTTCGCTGCATGCAGTATTTTGGATGCTTTTTGTGTGTGCCGCGTAGCTCGGGCTCGATTGCTGTGGTGGCGCTGGCCTTTGCGGTGATGCCGGGTGGACGCTGTCTTGCGAAAGCTCGGTGTGCCGCTGGGCTATGGCGGCCAGGTCCTTGCCCTCGAATGCCTACTTGCTCGAAGCAGATCTGCGAGCTACCGAAGGGTGGAACAGCAGAAAGCCTTTGATCGGATGGCACACGGGCACAGCCAAGCTTGCCTTCCGGGTGCCTGGGAGCCCTGATACCATCGCCATCGAGGAAAGGATCGACCGTCTTGGTTGCGGGAGTCTCAGCGTGGCTTTCAGCTTGGAGAACTGGAGGTTGGCGGTGAAGATCGTGCCCTGTGCGGGCATGAACAAAAGTGGCTGGATGACGACAAACGATCCGCTGCGGGAGCTGAAGCAGTACGTGAAGGCGTTCCAAAATGCCGCAGTGCGTCCGTACTTGCTCCGGTATTACGGAGGCCTGTATCTGTGGGGCGACAGGGACTTCACTCTGGCATCCTCTGAGGTCGACGAGGAGTCGACGGTCGCAGCCGCCGTCATGGTCTGCGATCGCGCGGAGTTCTCTATGGCGACGGCACTGCTGCAGCTTTGGCAACAGCCCATGACGGACCAGTTGCGCGAGCAGCACCTGCGACTGTGGACATCGGCGCTAGCCATGATCGGTACATTCTTCGAGAACGGGTGGGTGCTCTGGGATGCGCAACCTGAAAACTACGGCGTGGACGAGGCAGGCTACGAGCGGATGCGGTTCTTGAGGGTCGCGACCATCCAGGAGAAAAGCTGTGATCCCAATCACGCTGAAGGCCAGCTGCTGTACAAGATCATGAAGCGCTTTTGCGGGGCAACAGTCCAGTTGCTGACAAGGGGAGGCAGTCATCCAACGTGGCAGACATGGCTGCAGCCGCTTTTCCAAACCATGTGTCGACGGTACTTCGGTCCAGAAGCTGCACCTGTTTGGGGTGATCAACTGTTTTGGTCGAGGACGGGTGCTTGCTGGACATTAAATCCTTAATAAGCCGGAAGTCTGAAGCCTAAACCATACGTGGCGTGTGGGTGTGTCACTGTGTGTTGCACTCGCACGTTGCAGGAGCATCGACGAAGCGTGCATGCGTGCACTTGCAGGGCACGTGTTCAGGCTTCTCGGCAGAAAGAGCTGGCTGCCGCGCAGATGTAGGATGCACTTTTCTACTGCACGGACGCTGTCTTGCAAAAGTGCGGGCTGAGGCCGGAATAGCGCCGCCGACACGCAGATGTAGCATGGCCGCGGAACCGCATGGACGCTGTCTTGCGAAAGTGCGAGGCTGCGGCCACCTCATCATGGCCCAGGCGGCGTGGGATGGCGGTCGCGGAACCGCGTGGACGCTGTCTTGCGAAAGCGCGGGGCTGCGGTCACCTCATCATGGCCCAGGCGGTGAGTTGTGACAGGCTTGGCGGCGCTTCTGTCAAAATCCTGCCAGAGCCGGTTCGAGCTTTAGATGGTGAGTTGGAGGGCCGCCTTCGAGCAAAACCTTGCACTTGTCATTGCTGCTAGTGCTTAGGCTGCTTCGATTCGCAGCGCGAGAACTACCGGTCTTGTCCTCAGTAAGACGATCGCTTTGATGAGGGTTGCATTCGATGCGCTTTCAATTTCGCTGCATGCGGTCCTTTGCATGCTTTTTTTTTTGTGCGTGCCGCGTAGCTCGGGCTCGATTCCTGTGGTCGCGCTGGCCTTCGCGGTGACCCCCAGTGGACGCTGTCTTGCAAAAGCTGGGTGTGCCGCTGGGCTATGGCAGGCAGGTCCTTGCCTCCGGATGCTTATTTGGTCGAAGCGGATCTGCGAGCAACCGGGTGGACCAGGAAAAACCCATTGCTCAGATGGCAGACAGGCACAGCCAAGCTTGTCTTCCGGGTGCCCGGGAGCTCTGCTACCATCGCCATCGAGGAAAGGATGGACCGTCTTGGCTGCGGGGCTTTCAAGGTGGCTTTCAGCTTGGAGAACTGGAGGTTGGCGGTGAAGATGGTGCCCAATGCGGGCATGAACAAACAAGGCTGGATGACGACAAACGATCCGCTGTGGGAGCTGAGGCAGTACTTGAGGGCGTCCCAAAATGAGGCAGTGCGTCCGTACATGCCCCGGTGCTACGGAGGCCTGCACCTGTGGGGCGACCTCAAGTACGCTTTGGTAGGGACTGAGGTCGACGCTTTGGCAGGGACTGAGGTGGACGAGGGGCCGATGGTCGCCGCCGCCGTCCTGGTCTGCGATCGCGTTGAGATCTCTATGACGACGGCACTGTTGCAGCTGTGGCAACAGCCCATGACGGAGCAGTTGCGCGAGCAGCACCTGCGACTGTGGACATCCGCGCTCGCCATGATCGGCACATTCTTCGAGAACGGGTGGGTGCTCCGGGATGCGCAACCTGAAAACTACGGCGTGGACGAGGGAGACTACGATGGGATGCGGTTCTTGGACGCCGGGGCCATGGAGAGGAGAAGCCTTAGTCCCAATCACCTTGAAGGCCAGCTGCTGTACAAGATCATGAAGATTTGTTGCAGGGCAACAGTCCAGTTGCTGACAAGTAGAGACATTCATCCAACGTGGCAGACATGGCTGCAGCCGCTTTTCCAAACCATGTGTCGACGGTACTTCGGTCCAGAAGCTGCACCTGTTTGGGGTGATCAACTGTTTTGGTCGAGGACGGGTGCTTGCTGGACATTAAATCCTTAATAAGCCGGAAGTCTGAAGCCTAAACCATACGTGGCGTGTGGGTGTGTCACTGTGTGTTGCACTCGCACGTTGCAGGAGCATCGACGAAGCGTGCATGCGTGCACTTGCAGGGCACGTGTTCAGGCTTCTCGGCAGAAAGAGCTGGCTGCCGCGCAGATGTAGGATGCACTTTTCTGCTGCACGGACGCTGTCTTGCAAAAGTGCGGGCTGAGGTAGCGCCGCTGACACGCAGATGTAGCATGGCCGCGGAACCGTGTGGACGCTGTCTTGCGAAAGCGCGGGGCTGCGGCCAACTCATCATGGCCCAGGCGGCTAGTTGTGACGGGCTTGGCGGCGCTTCTGTCAAAATCCCGCCAGAGCCGGTTCGAGCTTTAGATGGTGACTTGGAGGGCCGCTTCGAGCAAAGCCTGACACGCAGATGTAGCATGGCCGCGGAACCGTGTGGACGCTGTCTTGCGAAAGCGCGGGGCTGCGGCCAACTCATCATGGTTGTGACGGGCTTGGCGGCGCTTCTGTCAAAATCCCGCCAGAGCCGGTTCGAGCTTTAGATGGTGACTTGGAGGGCCGCTTCGAGCAAAGCCTTGCACTTGTCATTGCTGCTGCTGCTGCTGCTGCTGCTGCTTAGGCTGTTTCGACTCGCACCACGAGAATTACCGGTCTTGTCCTCAGCAAGACAATCGCTCTGATGAGAGTTGCATTCCATGCGCTTTCAATTTGACTGCATGCATTCCTTTGTATGCTTTTTCGATTTGTGCGTGCCGCGTAGCTCGGGCTCGATTCCTGTGGTCGCGCTGGCCTTCGCGGTGCCCCCCAGTGGACGCTGTCTTGCAAAAGCTGGGTGTGCCGCTGGGCTGCTGCGTAGCTCGGGCTCGATTTCTGTGGTGGCGCTAGTCTTCGCGGTGCCGCCGGGTTGACGCTGTCTTGCGAAAGCTCGGTGTGCCGCTGGGCTATGGCGGCCCGCTCCTTGCCCTCGAATGCCAATTTGTTCGCTGCAGAGCTGCAAGCAGACATGGACGGGTACAGCAAGAAAAACCCAATGATCAGATGGCAGAAAGGCAGAGCCAAGCTCGAGTTCCGCGTGCCCGGCGGCGGTGCCATCTTCATCGAGGACATGCTCTACCGTTTGGGTACCGGAGCTTACAAGGTGGTCTACGGCTTGGAGACCTGGAAGTTGGCGGTGAAGATCGTGCCCAATGCGGGCATGAACAAAAATGACTGGATGGGGAAAAACGATCCGCTGCAAGAGCTGAAAATGTACAGGGGTGCGTACGACAGGAGTGGCAAAGTACGACCGTGCATGCCCCATTACTACGGAGGCGTGCACCTGTGGGGCGACCGTGACTGGCGTATGGCAGGGAGTGAAGACGATCCCAGGGCCAGGGACTCGAAGGTCGCAGGCGCCATCATGGTCTGCGATCGCGTTGGGCTTTCTATGGAGACGGCACTGTTGCAGCTTTGGCAGCTGCCCATGACGGATCGGTTGCTTGAGGAGCACCTGAAACTGTGGACATCCGCGCTCGTCATGTTCGGCACATTCTTCGAGAACGGGTGGACCCTCTGGGATGCCAAACCTGACAACTACGGCATGGACGAGGGAAACTACGAGCGGTTGCAGTTCTTGGACGTCGCGGCCCTAGAGAACAGAAGTGAACAAACGACCCGCCAAGATGGCCAGCTGCTGTACAAGATCATGCAGCGCTTTTGCAAGGCAACAGTCGACCTGCTGGGAAAGGGAGGCACTCATGAAACGTGGCGGCAATGGCTGGTGCCGCTTTTCGAGAACATGTGTCGCCGGTACTTGGGCCAACATGCTGAAAATTTTTGGGGTCAACAACTGTATTGGGCGAGGACAGGTTCTCTCTGGACATGAAACTCATAAATGTGTCTGCGTGTGTGTGTGTGTGTGTGTGTGTGTGTCACTGTGTGTTGCACTCGCAGTTTGCAGGATCGACGAAAAGATAATGCGTGCATTTGCAGAGCACATGTTCAGGCTTCTCGGCAGAAAGAGCTGGCTGCTCGTGCTCGTTGCTTTGCGGTTGATCGTATGTCCTGATCGCGAGGATTTCGACGTCTCCCGCATCTTCGTTTGCCGACAGGTGTTCTGGGGATTGTGGCTGGAAACAGGAGCTAGTGCACAAGACCTCACGGCCAGGAGCCAGCCGACGGGGGAGTCCGAGCCTGCGAAGAAGTCCGGGCCTCAAGTCACGACGGTGGCGGTCGGCGGCTCTCTTGTTGGATTCCGAGCTTAGGCCAAGCAAAAGAAATCTGACGGCCAGGAACGAGCCGTGCAAGGAGTCGGAGCCTGCCAAGAAGTCCGGACCTCAAGTCGAGACGATGGCGGCCAGTCCTTGGTTCCTGCCAGCAACCCAGCAGAGGACCCTGCACGGATCCTCGTGCTTGCTTTTCATGTGTGTGCAACGAAAGAAATCCGACGGCCAGGAACGAGCCGTCGAAGGAGTCGGAGCCTGCCGAGAAGTCCGGACCTCAGGTCACGACGATGGCGGCCGGTGGTTGGCTCCCGCCAGCAACTGTGCAGACGACCCTGCATGCATCCTCGTGCTTGCTTTTCACGTGTGTGCAACGGCGTTCCCGCCCGCGACCCATGCAAGGTGCGTGAAGGCCAGGAACGAGCCGTGGAAAGAGTCGCCGCGGGAAGAGTCGGAGCCTGCCACCGTTGGGGCCCGCAGCCTTCCAAGGGACAGCTGGCGCTACAAACGCCAGCTGCGGCAGCGGCAGCTGTTATTTGTATACGCCAGCTGCGTATATTGGCGTATATTGCGTACATCGGCGTATCTTGCGTACATCGGCGTATGTACCATATATAAGTACAACTCGCATTGTGTGCATGCATATATTTCCTGGAACATAAATGAAACATACACAGTCTTCATATTACTCTGCGTTTTTCTGTCTACCCACACCTAGCGTTTGAGCAGCCGGCATTTGTTAAACCCTAAAATGCTAACAAAGCGCAGTCCGGCAGCCAGCGTTTGCTAAACCCGAACAAAACGCAGTCCGGCAGCTGGCGTTTGCTAAACCCGAACAAAACGCTGTCCGGCAGCCGGCGTTTGCTGAAGCGCAGCCGGCGTTTACTAAACCCGAACAAAACGCAGTCTGGCAGCTGGCGTTTGCTTAACCCGAATCGAACGAGGGTTACTTGGAAACTTGTGTGTGTACACAGAACTATCTACATCGTTCATTGTTTTCAACACAAACATAACCACATGCATATCTATGTGTGCATGTTCTATAAGACTTCAGTGGAAACGAACCAGACAAACACGATTTTCATTTTACTTTGTGTTTTTCTCTCTGCCCGCAGCTGGCGTTTGGGCAGCTGGCGTTTGCTTAACCCTATAAAGCGCCGCGGCATTTGCCAAACCCGAACAAAACGCAGTCCGGCAGCCAGCGTTTGCTAAACCCGAACAAAACGCAGTCCGGCAGCCGGCGTTTGCTAAACCCGAACAAAACGCTGTCCAGCAGCCGGCGTTTGCTAAACCCGAACAAAACGCTGTCCGGCAGCCGGCGTTTGCTGAAGCGCAGCCGGCGTTTACTAAACCCGAACAAAACGCAGTCTGGCAGCTGGCGTTTGCTTAACCCGAATCGAACGAGGGTTACTTGGAAACTTGTGTGTGTACACAGAACTATCTACATCGTTCATTGTTTTCAACACAAACATAACCACATGCATATCTATGTGTGCATGTTCTATAAGACTTCAGTGGAAACGAACCAAACAAACACGATTTTCATTTTACTTTGTGTTTTTCTCTCTGCCCGCAGCTGGCGTTTGGGCAGCTGGCGTTTGCTTAACCCTAAAGCGCCGCGGCATTTGCCAAACCCGAACAAAACGCAGTCCGGCAGCCAGCGTTTGCTAAACCCGAACAAAACGCAGTCCGGCAGCCGGCGTTTGCTAAACCCGAACAAAACGCTGTCCAGCAGCCGGCGTTTGCTAAACCGCAGCCGGCGTTTGCTAAACCCGAACAAAACGCGGTCCGGCAGCTGGCGTTTGCTTAACCCGAAAGGGACAAACGTTGCATGGAAAACCTGTGTCTGTAGACAGAATTGTCTACACCACACTGTACAAATCCAGTTCGTTTCTTTCGTATCCATGTGTGTATATCATATATGTATATATGTAAGATTTCAGTGCAACGGTGGGAACAAACGAAACAAAACGATTTTCATTTTACTTTGTGTTTTTCTCTCTGCCCGCAGCTGGCGTTTGCTTAACCCGAAAACGCTATACGAAACGCAGTCCGGCAGCTGGCGTTTGTTTGACCCTAAAACGCTGCGAAGCGCAGTCCGGCAGCTGGCATTTGCTTGGGCCGAAACGGAAACAGCCACTCATGGGGCTTGAACCAAATCTTGAGCTTGAGCCAGTCTTAGTCGTTTGAGCCCGCGGGCTTGAGCCTTTGAGCCTCATTAAGGATATTAAGGCATTTAATGTAGGGCTGGGGGGTTTGGGGGGCATCTAGCAATTGAGAAAAGCATGAAGCAGCGCGAATGCAATGGCATATGCGAGCAGCACACAACGCAGTTGCATCGACAGTTCCGGCTACTTTTGTCGCTCCCCCAGCCAGCTTCACGTCATGGCTTCAACTTGGGCCTGCAAGCAAGCCGCCGCATGTGACTGCAACTCACGGTCATACTCGCGAGTGTGATGCCACCGCAGCCCTAGTAAAAGTAGCAATCGCTGGAGCGTCCTCTCCACCACACGAACCGATGAGCACTTCACCGCAATTCGCTTCAGATGGCCCAAGAAACTTTCTTCCTGGAAACAACTGCAGGATAATCTTGGGTTGATCCTTGTTCTGGGTACCTCGTCGGAGAAGTGATCCAGCACATGATGTTTTGGTCGAAGCTTCCACCTTCGAATGCCAAGCTCACAGTACTTGCCCGCCAAGTATTGCCAGTGGAGCAGACTTTGGCGAAGCAGATCTCCGACTCGCTTTGCTGCGTCCACTGGTAGAAGCAGATCGTGCATGTCCAAAACGGACATCGCCTCGTTCAGAGACCAAATGCAAGTTGTGCTCGCTTTGAGCATCTCATCCTAAGCAAACAACCAAACGTCACTGGAGCTTCTTACTGGCAGCAACAAAACAAAACACGCATAGCAAACATCGGAACAAGGAGCATCTGTCCCGGTCGTGAGCTCAACAGCTTTGACGGTGAGGAACCACATTATGATCTTTATCTCAGCAGCTTTCCACGTCGAAGCCAGTTCCGGAAACTCCGCTTTGCCAAGATTGCAGTTCGCCGGCGTAAAGAATTTTCGGCGGCATGATAGCCTCAGCTTTCATGCAGCGCGAGTCCAAGAATTAGGGACACGGGCAACGTGAATGAAGACGGTGCTTGAGAGCCGTAGGAACAAAACCCTGTGCACCGAGTCACCTGGCCCGTTTGCATGTCTTATGCATTTCGATAGACAGGAGCCTCAGCCTCTCATGGAGAGTGTTCGCTTGCGGAAGCAAATCTGCGTCCAACCATTGTGCAAGGACTGAGGGCAGGATGTCCCTACAAACACCCAAGTAGATGACATGCATTGGATCGCGAGTGCAGCTTTCCAGGGTCCACCCGGACATGCATATCCATGGTGACAACTGTTCCGGTGGCGTCAGTGCCACATAAGTTCGATGACTTATGCGGCTCAGACGGTGAGCAGCTGATAGATTAAAGTTGCGATAGTTCATCAAGGGCTCGGTTGAATCGGCAGGCTTGCAAGCGAAGCAGGACTCGCACACCAGGTTGCACCCGTAGTGCCGAGAGAAAAAATTGCATTGGACTCTGGCTTTGAGGTCGTACTTCATGGAATGGAATGCACCCCTGCAGGGATGCGATGCTGAAAATGAACTCGGCCCGCAAGGATATGTCATGCGTGGAAAAAAAGACATGTGGAAACAAGACACTTCGATGCCTCCATCCCTGGGCCAACTCAGCCCCTGCTAAGCGACGACGAACACTCTTCAGTTCAAACTCTTCGCCGTGGAAGCCGACGCTTGGAAACCTGCCTTCAGCGGCAAATTTCATCGACCAGGCCAAGAGCTGCGCCACATGTCTATGAACTCCATCACGAACCTGTTCGCACATACATTTCTGTCAGCACAGCCGTTTCAACATGCAGCTGAGCAGCTTCATTCAGGGACATGAGTTCGTGCGGCACGATGACGCACGGAAACTTGATGTCCCACACCTGCATAGATGTGGGATGGGTTCCCCGTGCAGACGCATCCGCGGCAACGGCTTCATGCAGATTAGAGGCATCTCCAGTTGCAAACAGAGATGAGCAAGACCAGACCACGAACTCGCAGTTGGAGTAGAACTCCGCCCCATCACAATGGAAATTGAACGGGAGCAGTCCTCTAGTATATGGACGGACAGCAGGTTTTTGGTGACATGTCCTATCTACCTGTTGTTGCAAGCCAGAATCTGTCAAGCGGGGCTTGGCCTTGCAAAACGGGGTGAGCTGCAAACTCGTCCAAAGTTTTGCAATGCTTCCAGAATTCCTCAATCGCTGCACCATCGCGATGTCCCGTCATTGACTTCGCAAACTGCAGGGAAACATAGTACAACGGACAGAACTCAGGCAACTTCCTCTACTTAGGATGTGAAGTGTGCCTGGCACGTTCCTGCGCGAGCCAGAGCGTGAAGGATCTCGTGCGGTAGCAGCACAGGCATCTGCACTTCTTCAACTTTCACAGAAGTTGGTACCTGCGTGTGCAATTACTTGTCCGGATGAGCTACACGCGAAAGGAAGCTACATGCGAAAGCAAGCCTGCAGCTTCATGGTCGTCCAATAAATTTCCAGGCTAACTTCATGAAGGCCATGCAGCCAACGATGGAGGTCTCGTTCTTCATGCCCGGGCTGCTTGCCAAAGCCACCCAAGGAGGCGAACATTTCCACGCTCGGCATTACATGCCCATCCAAGAGTTGAGCACGTGCGATTTCAGCCACCGTGTGTACATGGATTTTCCCGGATCCGATCATGCCTATCCAAAACTTGCAGCGAGCAATTGCGTGCTTCTTTGTGTAGGCACTCGAGCACACAGACAAGCTAACATTGAAGCCAAGCTGCGAATAAACTCATCAGCTTCATAGCTGTAGGGAAGCTCTTCCAAGCGACTTCGCTTCACGCTCCTGGGTGTGACTGCGAGAGCCCTTTGTGTTTCACAGCATGCAGCTCTTCATGCATTCACTGCTTGCAAGCGCAGCTCCACGTGATTGTGACAGCGAGAAGTAACAAGGTCTTTTTAATGCAATGAAAGCATGACCATCTTTGTGTGCCACGGAGCCTCTCTCCGGCTTGGTAATCACATAGGGTCCTTGGTATGTTTGCGGACGGGTCTGGATTTTAGGGCGCCGGGGCTGGGGTTGAGGGTTCACAAAGAAACTTCGCGAAAAGTGCGGATATGTTCGCATCTGTATCTTTACAACGAAACTAGTTGAGGCTAACTGACTTCGGTTAAACAGGGAGTTGGGTCGTCGAATTGAAGAACATCCGGGCTGTATAACCCCAATAGCCAAGCATAACAGGTTCCCACCAAAAGGTTCGTGCAATCGTCGGCGCGATCATCCCTATAAGCTACAGACCATTTCGTTGCGAGAACGGTTTCGGCACATACCCAAAAACTCTTTGAAGCTTTACCCGGGAACCTGACACGTTAAACTTTCCCTAAGCCCTAAACCGAAGCCTGAAGCCCCCGGCCAAAAAAACGCCTCGAACCTTGTATAATTTTTTTTTTTTTTTCTTTTTTTTTTTTTTTTCATACGCTGCAGAGGAAGTCCGCTTGGCGAGGCTGTTATGACAGGGAGCCACCCCGGCTGCTGTGAGCCATGTGCATTTGCACACGTCGGTGAGAAAACGTGCTAGCAGCCGTAGCGATGATCGGGACCTGCCACGAATGGCCCACAACGTTCCGAGCATGCTAGGACTGCTGAGACTGCTGAGTGCGGCAGTAGAAGTAGAGATAGCCCGTGGTCAATGCTGGTAGCGGCAACTCGGTGAGAGTGGTCGGCTCTTTTGAATCGTCGCATAGCCAGAAAGTGGGCTCCGATTCAGGAGGGTAAGTGCAAAGGAGCGCACGGTAATGACCGGATGCTGCATCGGGACCCTCGTGCATAATGATTGCAATCAGCTGATATTCGCAGTGTCTCACAAGAAGGGCGGAATTATGCGGAGTGGGTCGATGCTGAAAGCATGGTAGCAAGATGCGAGGATCGGGCAGCACACACGTTGCATCCTTTGCACCGATAGCATCAGGGCTGAACCTATTGACCTGCAAAACTAAAAGGCTCGGCTCACGTTCGAGGGCAGTGACTCCAACCGCAGCTTGGACCTTCCATGCATGAATAAGCCGTTGGATGGTAACTCTGCCACTAGGGCCTGTATCGCACTGAGAGGGCGGCGTTGCAAGGAGCATAGGCCATGCTTCCCCACAGTCACGCACCTGGCAGCGAAGAGGGTTGCAGTCGGTAAGAAGAAGCCTGTTCTGCCACCTGCCCAAGAGCAGGTCCGGAATGACGAACCTGCGACAGAAGGTGAGATATTCCGCAACATCGTGTTGGGAGTGTGGCCGGGTCCACCCGGAATGCAAGATGGCCCATTGGAGAAGAGACCAGAGATCAGGGACAGGCGCCTGTGTAGTCATTCTCCGCATGACTGAATGCATGGCCGCAGACCAGATCACCTGAGGATGAGCCGGTGCTGAGCAGAGCAACTGATTGGCCCAGTGGAGACAACACAGCATCGAGTTAGCATAGCAGTGGTTGGAGGCATTGCGTATACGCAGCAGTTGGGGTGAGAGGGAGAACAGGCACTCTGAGTGAAGGGCCCTTGCAGACGGCGAGCAAGTTCTGTCGCCAGCGCGGAGCGACCCATTTTCTCCGGGCGCAGGGACCCTCCCACCAACTGCCAAATCGCTGAATTGGCCAGCGAGCGGAGGCTCAGATATAGCTCGGCTGCTTCCGGCGATCTGTGACCCACCTGAAGCAGGAAGGGCACGGTGGGGCCCTGGAGAGGCCCGCTGAGCCGTTGGGTGGAGTGGAAGCGCATGATGGCCAGGGGACACAGGCACTGCTTCTGTAAGACCTGCAGTTTCTCGAGCATCGTTGAGACCGGAAGGGGCTGCAGATCCTGCCGAGGCGCCAGAGTCTTGGTCTCCTGGTTGTAGCTTAGAAAAGGCACCTGTAGCTCCGCGTCGCCGTCCCGTGGAAGGAACACCTGGAGGGTGGTGGCCGTCTTCAGCTGCTCGTCGTTCTGCACGGTATCCTTGATGCGCTTCACCAGAGCCTCCAACAGGGTATGAAACAGGAAGGTTCTGAGAGGGAGAGCAATCTCGTCCATCTTTTCCTGCTTCTGCTCCTTGAGGGCATTCCAGTGCTGAGACTTCTGCACGAAGAGGGGGATCAGGGAGAGAGCACTCTCTCGCTTGAAGAACATGACAAAGCTGTTTTGGGTCTTGTCGATGCCCATTTGATCCTCGTGCCGAAGAAGGAGCTTGCCCAGAAGCCACATCATGCCCTCCGGCGCCCCGGCCTCTGTCTCCGCCGAGCGGCGGAAGGGCTGTCTGCGAGGGCCATTGGCCTTTGGCTGATTGCCCTTGCCTCTCCCGCCCCTGCCGTAGCCACCCTTGGAGTCCGGTCTGGAGTACTTCGCGTCGCGCTCCCTCTCTGGCTCCTCCGTTTGGTCCATCTCCGAACGCTTGTTGGCCGTGTCCTGAACCATCGCCTTCTTGTCCTCTCCCCAGCATTGGAGGAGCAACAGCTCGGCCTGAGCCTCCCGTTGTTGTGTCTCCTGCAGGGAGAGGCCGCTGCCCAGGGCAAGAGAGGAGGCCAAGCTCATGGCGAATGAGGATGCGCAAAGTGATGGTTTGTTGTAGAACAGGGCAGGCGACAGCGTGCTGAGTCTTAAACGTCACAGCGAGTCTGCACCAGCTACAAGGGGAGCGGGCGGCAGCCGTCCTTGCTGTAAGCCAATCAGCTCTCATTGACTCTTGCAGTGCCGGGAGCGGATGCTGCCTCTTCAGATGCCGAAAAATGTCCTGTGTGCGAGTGAACCATTGATGACAAACAGGGCAGTGCCGCAGCCCATGAGCAGAGTGCAGGGAGCGGAGGTAGTGTGCCAGAGGTTGCCAATCCTCCTGACAGGCCAGTGTTCGGATGTCGGATCTTTGAAGGAGCGGCAACTGATGAGAGGGCACCTCAACGGGAGGTGGAGTGTCCACCCCAACTGGCGGGACCAGGTCGGAGGTTTGAGGCGTCGCATCAGGGACTGATTCAGCAACAAGGACTGAGGAGGAGGCCGCAGGGGCAGCAGGGTCCTTCACGAGGGATCCATCATGAGCCTGAGCAGGGCAGGAGTTGGTGTAGTGATGGTTCAGAAAAGGCGGCCATGCAGCAAACTGGCGATCACAGAGAAGACAGTGGGGCATGCCATCCTTAGCGAACTGCATGAACCTGGCACGAAGCTCCTTCTGCGAGGGCGGGATAGCAGGAGAAGGGGTAGACACAACAGCAGCGGGGGGAGCTGCAGCTTCCCGGCGAACGGATGTAGTGTGTAAAATCGAGGCAGAAGGGGGCTCTGGGTCAACCGAAGAGGGAACATCCGGGGCAGGCTTCCCATGGGATTTGGTGCAGTGGGTGCGAAGGGCAATTAAGGTGGGAAAATTCTGCGGGCAGTGTGGGCAGGTGTAGGTGCGCGCAATGACACCCGATACGTCGACGAGGCCACAACGAGACATCTCCTCCGGTGACTGGGTAGACGACAGCCGATCAGTACGAGGGTCGGGCGTAAAGGAGGCCGGGAGGGCAGAGCGCCAACGTTGGCGTTCAGGAGTGTCAAAGGCCTCAATACTGAGAGAAGGTCGGCTATGTCTAGACTGCATTTGGGCAGCCATCTGATCAACAGGGTCCAGAAAGTGAAATCTAGCATAGAGCGCGGCCGTCTTTTCGTGAGTGATCCAGCTTGGAGACTTGAGGACAAGACGGATCTGCTTGGCCACAACCTGCCGGATAATATCAGGTCCCCGAGGGGGAAGACCAGTGCTCGTGAGGCCGTACCTGAGAGTAGAGAAGACACAGGCCGTCCACAGCTGCAGGCGCTGCTGGGGCACGATATGCTTGGATCTCAAAAGTGAGAAGAGGCGGCTGAAATTGGCCCAACTCTGTTTGATTCTGGCCTGCAGAGACAGCTTCTCAAAGCAATCATAGCTGAGAACAATGCCCAGGTAGGGATGCTGTTTGCGAAAGGGTAAATCCAGCGGGCCTGCCAGACAGGGCACACGTAGACAGGGGCCTTTGTCTTTGGAGCGCTGCAGATAAGGGCGCAGTAGCCTGGATTTGGCAGGGCCACGGAGACCGTCCAGGATGACTGTTTTGGAGTCACTCACTGACATACCGAGAGAGGTAAGGGTGTCAATAATGAAAGCGATATCCTTCAAAATGCAAAGGATGTTTTCCGGCTGATGAACCTGCCATTGTGCAAGGATATCATCAGAGAAAGCCGTCAGACAGGAGAGCGGTATCCTATCGCTCAGGAGGTGGAGAGTATAGCAGATGAAGATGCTCCACAAGGCAGGAGACAAGCTGCACCCTTGGCGCACACCTGAGTGAAGCTCAACTTCAACAGTGTGTGACTTATGCGTAATGTTGAGTGTGGCTTGGTAGTGGATGTGAAGGATGAGATCAATCAAAGCAGGTTCCACAGCCGCCCAGGTGAGTGCTCTATGCAAGACGTCTCGTGGCAAGCAATCAAACGCACGAGAGAGATCTAGAGAAAGTGTGATTCCTCCTTTGCACTTCCCGACAGTGTGCCCCTGACGACGACGGTGAATGCTATACTTCTGCGCTTCGAGTACAGCGCGTACCGCCGCGCAATGGGAGCATGCGCGTTCTATGGAGTCTTCCACAGAGCGACCCCCAATGTAAGCAAACTGGGGAAGACAAGTGGCGAGATGCTGTACGGTAGGGCGCAGCAGTTCCGCCGCCATTTTCGCCAAGCATTTCGACACCGGGTGCAGAAGAGCGATGGGCCTGAGATTCTCAGGGCACTTCGGAGGCTTCGTCGGCTTGGCGAGGAGACACAGTGAGGATTGAGGCCATCGCCCCGGCATGGGCGCCGACATGTTTGCCAGCCACTGCGAGAGCACCGGGTGAATCGTGGTGGCGACCTCAGTGGCAGCGAGTGCCCAAAGTGGAGCCGGCGCCAGCCATGAGGGCAGGGCTTTGCCAGTGGGCAGCTGGGCAATGGCAGTGGTGAGCTCATCAAGTTCAAAGGGTGGGAAAGTCTGACCAGGAGGAAGGGACTCGGGCGAGGATGAGCGATAGAGACCACGAAAATAGTCTTGCAGAGCTTGGGCTTCCTGGAGCGTCGTAAGAGGGTTGCCCTGATTGTCACGGAACAGGATGGGTTTGCGAGCGGTCTTGGGGGCAAGGCGCTTGACCACCTGGTAGACGGCCGTGAGACCCTTCTGGGCAGCCTGTTCCGCCTCTTGCAGAATCTGTTGAATCTTGAGCTGCCTATTTTGAGCACACAGTGACTTGAGGGCCTTGGTAGCCTCCGTCAGCTCAGCAGCCTTGGGCCAGACCTGAGCAGTGGAGAGATCCTGCTGTCTCATGAAATCGCGACGTTCGCGGCGTAGCCGCCAGAGGTGGAGAATCAACTGGGTCTTTGGGCTGTGATTCTGAGTTGTCGGAGAAGGGGACGGTGCCGTGAGCGTCCAGGCCTGCAAGAGGCAGGCCGAGATATCATCCGGTCCTGCTCTGGCTAGCAGGAGTCGAGCCTGATTCTGAAAGCGAGCGGCAAGGGATGGATCAATGCGCAAAGCCGTCCTGATGGAGGCAAGGGTCACAGAGGGAGCACAAGGTTTCCGGGCTCTTTTGGGCAGGGCAGGCCTGAGGATGGAGCCCAGCACAGGCAGGTGCCGAAGCCCACTGGGTTCGACAAAGGGAAGCCAGGTCGGACCAGTGCGCCTAGCAATGCCGTCAGCGGCAATGCGACGCGTAAGCGCAAAATCGATTTGCGTGCCTCTGTTGCCAACAGCAGGCAGGAAGGTTTGTGCATGAGAGCCCGCGCGTCCGAAGGTGTTGAGGGCCTGTAGCGAAAACGTTCGGGTCAGCTGCTGAAACTCCTGTTGATCTGGGGGAGGGCGCCCGAGACGAGTGCGCACTCCCTGCCCAACGAACGGCAAATCAGGTAAAAGGTCAGTGTTCATGTCTCCTAGCACTAATACCGAATTCCGACCTGGGAACCGTGCCAGTGTGTGATGTAGCTTGGTCCACAGTATGGATCGCTTGACCAAAGCCTGTTCCAGACCAGCGGCACCCGGGAGTGCCTTTGTGCTAGAGTAGAGGTGCTGATAAACAATGACGACATCAAGGGAAGGGTCCCCCTCCATGCGCAGGTGAACCAGCCTGCCATCGATGATGGAAGTGAACTGGATACGGTCCTGCTGGAAAAGTCGAAGGTTGACAAGCACCAGAATGCCAGAGACACGATCCTTGCATGGGGAGGCAAAAGCTTGCCAGCCTTCCATTTTGAAGGTCAGATCCGACGCCCAGTGCGTTTCCTGGATAGCAGCAAGAGCCAGATGCTGCCCTTCGGTTCGTAGCCAAAGAGCAATCTGCTGATAACGGTCACTGGAGAGCCCACCAGCATTCCAACTCAAGAAATGAAAACGTGGCGGCTCACGCGGCCTGGGGCCGGACTGAGACCGCACGGCACGAGCCGGCCTCGTGAGAAAGGAGCCGTCACGATCGATACGTTGGCCACGATACATTGCACTACCGCAGCGGTCTGCCCTCGAGAGGGCCCTTTGGAGAGCACGTTTCCGAATGGAGGAGGCAAAAGAGAAGCGAGAGAGTCGAGGGAGAGAAGCGACAAAGGAGTCGCACGGCTTTGCCTGAGGGATGAGAAAAGAGCGTTCATCTTGAACGGCTTCAGGAGGATGGCGACTGCCAGTGCCTCCAACCCTCGGCTCAGGGACTTGCATAGCGGCACAAAGGTGGGGTAGTGCCAAGAGGGTATAAAGGCGAAGACCACGAGGAGGCACCCGATATACAACGTCCCGCCCGGACTTGGGACCGGGCGCAGCAGTACACAAAGGGAGGGAATGGTGTTCTGAGGGTTCAAGAAAGCGCATGATAGTCGCTAGGTTGTGCGCGTATAGATGCCAGTGAACATCGCGGATGTTGTTCAGGCGGTAGAGCCATATCCTCAAAAGCGACATGCAGCTGCGCCTGCAGGGGTGCCGAAGGCGGGCGCGAGATTGGCGGGACCCGCGGAACCTGCGGCCGCATGTGGAACGCAGGCGGGCACATCTGAGACGAAGACCGAAGCATAGACGGGAGGCTGGGCGGCGGGCATGTGGCAGAGGCCATGTGATGCAGCCTGCTCGGCTCACTTGCACATAGGTAGGCTGACGAGAGGTGGCGGACAGACTGCAGACGCAAGCTCTGCAAAGCAACACTTTTGGCCACAGAGCGGAGGCAGTAATAGAGCTCAAGACCGTCTCCCGTGGGGAGCCTGGGCTAAAAATCGTCGCCTTCGGCCGCCAAGGTGCTGTGGAACAGCGTGCCCCTGAGCGGCTGGAGCCGAGGTGAGGACCCTTCAAAAGACCTTGTGGGGGTGCATATGAAAAGGAGCTAGGCATCACTGTCGCGACGATAGCGTGGGCTCCTGCTGCGCTGGAAACGGACGCCCAAAGCATGGAGAGCAGCCTTGGCTTCTTCGTGTGCACGTTCTGAGCGTTGGAGACTCGCTGCCCAACGCTCGATCGTCTGTTGGAGCATCTCCAGGCACCGGCCTTCTGGATTAGAGGACATGGTGGCGGCCATGGAGGATGGCATTGAGGGTCTAGGATCTGGCAGAGCCTCGCGCGTAGGGCCGAAGAGTAGACGCAGCTCTGACTCAGGCGTAGGATCTCTAATGGCATTATTGCAATTGGGACCATCCAACGACCCTGCAGAAGGTGGGGCAGTTGCCAGGGAGGAGCCCTCCAGGGTATTCTGCTGAGGTCTGGACCGCCTCTCCACCCCAGGCGGCGGTGAGTCAGGCCTTGAGGTGATCGGCGTAGCCGGGGCAGATGTCTGCTCGGCCGGGGCGCATGTCCCTGTAGAGGCCATGGGGGGAAAAGGTGCACGAGGCAGGGCGGAAGACCCCGAGCAGGATTGCTGCAAGAGTCGCACGTCCATGCAGAAGAGGCAGGCAGGCGGAACAGCCAGACGCGGCACATGCAAGAGATGAGACGAGCCGAGGGCCGAGCAGTAGAACACCGAGTGGTAAGCGGAGCTGCGACCTGGGCTGAGCAGCAAAGGGTGTGCGCAACACTACGCGGTGACAGAGCAGAAGGAGGCGGAACCGATGGCTCAGCAGTGTATGCACCCGCTCGCACTGGGTCTGAGTCTGGCTGGGCCGCGGTGCTGCCCTCCGATTGTACAAACCAGGGGCTTCGCCTCCTAGGTCTGGCATCAGGGTCCGGGATGTGCGCGGAGTCATGTAGATAGGAATCAAAAGCGCCCGGCTCTGGTCCATCAACTCGAGAGGATGCCCGGGATGACTGCTTCTTTGTCTTGGCCCCGGCCTGTGGCAACGCAGACCTGGTCTTGATCTTCCCTCGGTGACGGTCCTTCACACGGCCGGAACCGGAGGGCTTCCGCTTGGCACGCCCTTGAGACGATATGGCCCGATCGACTTCCGGGGGCTGAGCTCGTAGGGGAAGCTCCGGAGGCACTTCAGGAGAGTCCACCGTCTCGACGGACTCGGAGAGAGGTGCTGGAGAGTCAGCTTCTCGAGGTTGAAGTAGAGCCTGTATGAGCGCACCAGGTCCAGAGGCTGTGCTAGGTGAGGCCGCAGTAGTCGGGGCCGTTGCCAAAGTAGCGTCAGTGCCGGCCTCGATGGGGAGCGGCATCAGGGTTGCCTGGGCGCCAGTGCCAGGATCCGCAGACTCGGCAAGCGGCGTCTCCAAGTCTATGCAAGGACCAGGCCGGGCTTGTTTGCGCTTGACCTTCTTGACACATTCCAGGTGGATGGACCCAGCATGAATTTCCAAGGTCCCTTCGTCGTCGGAGAGGAGAACGGGCGGCCCAGGGCTGCTGGATGCTGCAGCCGCAGCGGTCGAGCCTGGCGGTATGTCATCATCCACCACCTGCAGCAGCACGTTCGGTCTCTTCTTCGGCTGGGGTTCCAGCCTCTGGCGCGAGTCAGTAGAGGTCCTGTCAGCAGAGGAGGCAGTCAAGACAGTCGGCGGCTCAGAGCTGGGGGTCGCGTGGTAGCGTTTGCCACGCAAGGACCTGATCAGGTGTTTTAAAAACACCGTGGTCGGAGGCGGCCCAGTGCGCCAGCGGAGATAGCGCAAGAAAGCAACCTCTTCCGGCTCAAGCCCATCACGAGTAGGCTCAAAGTCCAAGCAGTGGCTGGGCACTCTGGTACCAGCAGCTATCGCAGAGCGGATGGTGCCAGCCACCTGCTCGATGGGGCCCTCGGTCGTCGCCCCTGTAGAGCGCTGGGCCGGCCGCGGCCGCAGGTGCTGCCTTGCTTGGCGCTTTTGCTGTCTCAGGGCCATCAGAGCACCGTGACCGGCAGGGGCGCAGCGCACCCTCAAGGAGAAACTGAGCCAATGCCGTGGTGGGCACGTACATGCGGCACGGGTAGCCCAAGGCACAGGACGGTAGAGCTTGGAGCATGATAAACAACAAATCGGCAGTGCATCAGATGGCTGGGGCCGTGACCACGGCCAGTGGAGCGCCATGCATGTAGCAAGCTTTGGCTGGCGGCCTAGGAGAGGAGAGATGCCCACGTTGGGGCGGGACCAGGCAGCAGTGAGCTGGGCAAGGGCCCAAGGCCGAGGCCGAGAGTAAGGCTTCAGTTGACGAGGCCGGCACCACAGTGGCCGAAGAGACAGCGACCTGAGCAGAGACAGCTTAGCAGTAGCGCCGGGGAAAGGGTCAGTGCAGAAGGGCATGCGTGGACGCAGAAAGGCCGTACTCCGGAATTTTGCTCGACATGGCTGCTGTGCACGTCGGTGCCCTGGAAGAGAGGAATCGCCTTGGAAAGTCTCAGAGCCCACGACCAGCCGGAGGCGGCGGATGCGAAGTCGCCGGTGCGCTGCAGGTGCGGATGGACACCACGTACTGTACGCCTGTCGGCGGCACTGGGACTGTGATGACACTGTTGGCCGGCACGATGTTGAACGACTGTGCAGTGCTCGGAGCGGAGGGAGCCGAGGGAGCCAGCGTCGCAGCGGGGCCAGCACACGGCAGCGCCGGTGCCGGCGGCATGGCGGTGCTCCCCGTCGTTGTTGTTGTAGTTGCAACAGTCGCTGGAGTGGGAGGCGGAGGTCCACTAGGTCGGGTCGTCGAGGGAGCGCTGGGTGCCATAGGCGTAGTCGACGTCGACGGTGGCCGTGCCGGAGGTGGTCCTCTGGTGGCTCGGTATGCGGCCGGCAAATTGACAGGGGTAGGCGGTGGAGGCCCCCGGGGAGGAGACCGCCGTGGCCGGACCGTTGGTGGTCCTCTACCGCCTCCCGTACCGCTTCCTCGCCCTCTGCCACGGGGAACATCTGCACTGGCAGTCGCAGCTTCACCTGGTGGGGTCTCAGTGCTCTCGAGGCGAATGATGACGCCGTCGTTTCTTGGGCGCCATTGAGCTCCGCTGCTGTGCTGGCCAGGGACTATCAGCAGGATGCTCGGAGCCCAGTGCTGCAAGAGGTGCAGGGAATGCTCAAGCTGCACAGAAGACGGCAGGTACAAGTGCAAGGAAAGGCGAGAAGCATAGGCAACATAAGGAGCAGGCCACCGGCCAGCACTCATCCAGGTGGATGTCAGGCACGGCCTGAGAGAGAAGTTGTCAGGCAGGTGGTGGTGCTGACTGGCACAGGGTGCTAAGGATGGCACGCTCGGCGAGGTAGCCTCGAACCTGAGCCAGGGGGCGGACAGCTGTTCGGTGAGGGGACACTGAGCTTCCGGCGAGGGGACCTCCAGCCAGGTAGGACGCAAGAACCCCAAGGGCCAGACCCAAGGCGAGGAGGCCTCGAACCTTGGTCTGCCAGGCAGGGGCACAGTCTGCAGGGTGGTTCGGTTGAGGCACCGGCCCGGCGCGGGTGGCTGAGCAGGTGGATCACAGACTACGGTACGATAGACATGCAAGGAAAAGGCTGCATTGACCAGTCGCCTAGCATGCAAACGTAAAACCGCAGGCGAACAGCTTGGCAGTGCACTGACGAAGCAGGGGATCCTGATAATACCCTCAAGCGCCCAGGTCAGTATCTCACTCCCAGAGTGAGACCTAATCCATAGTGTCCAGAAATGAAGCGCTGGTGGCCGACCTGTAGCCGAAGCAAAGTAGGAAGCATTTCCTTCAGTTGACCTGCGAGGCCCTTGCCTGTTTGGGAACGCAAAGGGACTGGGGTCCGTATCCGAAGTTAAGCCTGTCTCGCGCGCTGCTTGCACAGATAGCGTATCGAGATACTGCCGCTGCCGAAACATAGTGGCTGCGATGGTTGGCAGCTTGATCCTGCGACACTGGTACAGCTGATACTGGTAGCCTGACAGAGCGGCAGTGGTGCAGCCAACAAGGCCTGCATTCTGAGACGCCCTTGACCTTGGCATGGTCTGAAGCAGCAAGCCTGAGCGGTCAGACGGCTCGCCTGATGACCTTGCGGGCAGTACAGCGCCTGTGTGGTTTTCCTGACCAAGTGTAGCCATCCACGAACCTGTCAGTTGGGTGTAGCTCCACCAGGGCGGGGTCAAGACCGGAGAGCACAGGGCACTGACTGTGACATCTGCAAAGATCCTGTGCACAGCAGAGATACCAGTTGCCAATACGAGTAAAGGCACCCACCGAGACCAGCCTGAGGTCTGCGGAGCCGGGATTTTATTGGCAGCGCTCGTTTTCAGGTTGGGACCAGGATGCACAGAGGAAGCCATGGCAAGGCCCTGAAATCGAAGGGGCAGGAGAACCAGCCCACCCCACAAGAAGGGGACCGCGCCGAGGGGCAAGAACCCGAACCCAAAGAACACCAAACCCAACGCAAGGGGGCACCCTGCTGCTGAGCCTTCTTGTATAAATACATACATACATATATATATATATAATAATAATAATAAGTACACCCTGCACCTCGCACCTTAAACTTTCCCTATAAAAACCAAATAACAGAAACTCAAGCCCCCGGCCAAAAACGTCCTTGAACATTGGACCTTGAACCTCACAACTTGCCTTAACCCCTAAACCGAAACTTCAAGCCCTGTCCCAGCATCCAAGTGACCATTTCTCAGACGATGATCGCTTTCGCCTGTGCAAAGCAGTGTAAAGTCCATAATATTAGTAAGGATTTTTTGTTTCTGGGTTTAGCCTAGTTTTATTCTCGGCTGCATGGTTGGGCTGTAGGGTTTCCTGTACGTTTCGACATTATTTGGGATTGCTTGGTAGGTATCAAAGCAGTGTAAAGTCCATAATATTAGCAAGGATTTTTTGCTTCTGGGTGGATCCTAATTTTAGTCTCGGCTGCATGGGGTCTCGATGCTTGTGCTACCGTTTGCAGAAACACCAGCCTCGGCTCCGTGGTTACAGGCTTTTCAAACGCTCTGATGGTCTTTGGGGGCGTTCTTGTGGGGAATCTAACGGGCTCTAGAATCCATACTTCCCGGTATTTTCGCCTTTACAGTTTGATATAATGATCGTGAGCTGGCAGATATAACTGCAGCTGATGCTCATGTTGCTGAAATTTACTATGTGTTTTTGTAACACATCTTGTAACCGTGAAGATGGTAGATGTACGGTGTTTTGGCAACACAGATTCCTGCTTACAACCTCTGCAGCAGTATTATGTGAGGTGCAGGCTTTCAGACAGCTTCAACCAGCGAACCTTGTTCCAGACGACGTGTCGTCGCGAGCGCACGTGCCTGCGGGGGATTGGCTATTTAAAGGGCTCTCGCTTTGGGTGCCCCCCACGCGTTCTGGGCACAAACATGAGCTGTAACCCCATCGCACACATTTCTTTTCCCAGCAAAAACTCGCGCAGGAGCGATATGCTCTGCATGAATCAAAAACGGTGTCAGCTCTTCAAACCTCGACTGCATCGTGCTTCTCCACATAACCGTTGTCACTATAGCTATATGTCGGTGCAATAACAGACGTTAACGAGCTCACACAATGGAAGCATCCTCTTCTTTGCTCGGGCTTTCACGACCCTCTAGGCTTTGGCTTCTGTGCTCACACTCGGTTTTTTGGACTCTTTCTTTGCTTTGGGCTTCCTCCTCGAAGTGGATGTGAACGACTTGGCCGCTGCCTGATAGGGTGGGTGCAAATTGTGCGCTCAGAGGGTCAGCCTTTCAGGGAGATTAACGTAAAATCCATCTGGTATTTCGGTGCTAAAGCTACTTGTAGTTGTAGTATCGGGTTCTACTAACTGATCGTTTTGGGCTGTAGGGTTTCCTTTAAACATTATTTGGGATTGCTTGGTAGGTATCAGGGCAGTGTAAAGTCCATAATATTAGTAAGGATTTTTTGTTTCTGGGTTTAGCCTAGTTTTATTCTCGGCTGCATGGTTGGGCTGTAGGGTTTCCTGTACGTTTCGACATTATTTGGGATTGCTTGGTAGGTATCAGGGCAGTGTAAAGTCCATAATATTAGTAAGGATTTTTTGTTTCTGGGTTTATCCTAGTTTTATTCTCGGCTGCATGGTTGGGCTGTAGGGTTTCCTGTACGTTTTGACATTATTTGGGATTGCTTGGTAGGTATCAAAGCAGTGTAAAGTCCATAATATTAGCAAGGATTTTTTGCTTCTGGGTTGATCCTAACTTTATTCTCGGCTGTATGGGTTTTCGATGTGTGTGCTACATTTTGCAGCAACACCAGCCTCGGCTCCCTGGAACCATTCCAACTTCTCCTTGGCGAAGGCGATGAACTCGTCGAAAGTCTTTCCCTCCTTTTTGTCCTTCTTCTTCAGGAGGGCTTTGTTCACCTTGACGTACGATTTCTCACACGTTTCAGCAAACGAAATCAGCTCGCTTCCAAGCTTGTCGCTGTAATCGATACCTTGCAAGGCCAACGATAGCTTTCTCGCATCGCCGATGGCTTTCAATAAATCCTTCGAGAGATCCTCCGCATGGTCTCTGGCCGTGGCCGGTTCCACGGGGTCGGCGGTACCTTCACCCTTTTGCTTCTTCGGCTTTTTGGTTCCCTTCGCAGTCGGTGCTTCTGCTATGCTGTCCACCAGAGCTTTTTCCCCGGCCACAGTCGCGACTTTCACCGCCGGCATGGCGCCGGCCGCAAACACTCCATCAGGACCTGTGAGTTCCGCCATCACATCGGAATCTTCCACTTGCATTGAAGCCGTCATGTTGGCTCTCTCGGATGCGATGTTGTCGACGTTCACTTTTCGGGGTCTGTTGAGGTAATAATAGATTTCGGTCTCGTCTTCTGGAAATTCTGGATCGTAGTAGAAGCGTCCCTGTTCACGAGTCACGGGAAGAACATGTTTGTTGGGTTCAGGGTTCAGGGTGTGGGGTCTATAGGTCTATGGACTTAGGGCCCTGATGAGCTACACTTTTGCCCGCACTCCTCTGCTTTCAGCTTGGCGCACAACTTTTGCGTTTTGACCTCATCATAAATCTTTGCGATTTCGTGCTGCTTCATTCCTTGCGCTCCTGAGCGCGAGGTAATCTTTTTCTCGCGAACCCGCTCGACGTGAACTTTCACCCTCGGTTCGATGATGTGGCATGATGAATCAGTAACTATCTGGTCCCGAAGAAGAAACTGTTGTTGAAATTTACAAACAAATTGTAGTGCCGAAAAGGTGCTTCTGGAGATCCTTGCCGTTGCTTAGCCACAGGTTGAAGAGGTCGGTCTTGTTCTTCTCGTAGTACTCGCTCAGCTCAACCGGAAACACCTTGCGATTTTTGCACTCGCGGGTAAACGTGTCCCACTCCTTCTTGTTTGTCGTACCTTGGCTTCGATCATGCAATGCAATGTATATAAAAATAATCCTGCAACTAGACGCTCATTCCATCCAGTTCTGCTCCGTGCAGTTTCAATTCTTTCGACACCTTCAGCTTAAACTTAACCAAAACTTAATCAAGCCACTGTTGGCTTTGGCCTGCGTCGCGTCTCCCGCGTTGGCCGCAACCAAAGCCAAGTTGGCACCCGCCGGCAGGGTCGTCACTGGTCCTGCCGCCACAACAGCCAAGCTTTCTGCTGCAGGGGCTGCAGAGACTTGCTCCTTCTCTCCATCAGCACCGTGCTGATCCTTTTCATCAGCACAGTCTTCCTCCTCCCCCTCACTCTCCTCCTCGTCCTCAGAAGAGGAAGAGGAACCGCCGCTGCTGTGGGAGGCGTCTGACTCATCGTCGCCTGGGCCCGAGCCATCCTCTTCAGCGTCATCGTCGGAGCTGGCAGCCACGACTGCACTCGATGACGCCTCATCTTCGGATGACTTCCCGGATTCCTCCGTAGCTTCCTCGTCGCTCACCGCGAGCTCCCCAAGCAGGTTGTCCAAGTACTCTGCATTGATCTCGGTGTCCTCCACATATTGCAGCAGAAACTAATTAAAGTAATCGAAAGTCGCTTCGGTGTTTATCTGACAACCCATAACCCAGTCCTGCGTCTCAAAGTCTGGCAACAGGTTCTTGGGTGTTGCTGGGGCGTCACTGGCGGTGGCCTCCGAAGTTGGCCCAGGCTTCGACTGGTCCTCCTCAGAGGATTGCTCGGCTGCCTTTGTTTTCTCTTTTCTCTTCTTTTCCTTCCGCTCTTTCTTCTCCCTCTTGGCCTGTGCGTGCTTAGCCTTCTTCCTGCTTTCCTTGGTGTCTTTCGGGACCTCGGGTGTGGTCTGCTTGCTGCCTACGGGGCCTGTGGGGGCTTCGGCTTTGCTTTTGCTGTCTGTCTGGCCCTCGGCTTGCGGCTTCTTGCTGGCTGCAGAAGGCTTTGGCGGCTTGCTGTCTTTCGTGACCTCGGGTGTGCTTTGCTTGTTGCCCGCGCTCGCAGGCTTTGCTTTCTTAGCAGCAGGCTCTTCTGCCTTCGGGAAACTTGTGGGCTTCAGGGCTGACTTTCGCTTGGCCGTGCGGGGTGACGTCTTGGCTTTGAGTCTGCGAACAGCGGGCTTGGGGCTGGCTTCCCGTTCTTTCTTTGTCTTCGAGGCTGTCTTGTCTTTAACCTTCTTTTCCTTCTTCACTTTCTTCGCTTTCTTATCGATCGCCATCGCCCGGAGCACAGGTTTGATGCTTCTAGCAACACAAGTCACAGCACCATGCACATAACACCACATAATTGCTGCCCTCGAAACTTCACTTATGAGGCATTCCCACACAAACTCTGCGAAAAGCTGACCTGCGATGTCCGGAAAACATGTCACAACTGTACAGAAGATGCATGACTGTATGTATATATATATATACACGTTCATATAAACATATATACAATACTACTATACACTATACTAGACTATACTAGACTATACTAGAACTATACTACTACTACTACTACTACTACTACTACTACTACTACTACTACTACTACTACTACTACTAC